>JAGVSP010002564.1:0-29248 GCA_022494985.1 Micrasema minimum
AAAAAAAAACAACCCCCCCCCCCCCCCACCCCCCCCACCCAAAAAAAACCCCCCCCCCCCCCCCCCCCCCCCCACCCCCCCCCCCCAAAAAACCAACCCCCCCCCACCCAAACCAAACCCCAAAAACCCCCCCCCCCCCCCCCCCCATAAATCCACCGAACCGTCACAAATTACCTTTCATTAATTTTAAAAACACATGCACCACATTCCACTCTTAATACGGCATTACCACAATCAAACATAGTTTTACCACACGTTCGCCTGAGAGATCGCATTACTCAACTGATTCAATCTACTTTCGTCCTTCTATTTCAACTCCATACTTCGCTTCCATACATATGGGTTGGTTCTCCTACTACCACTACTTTATTTTAATCCCACCCAATGGTGCATAGGGCACTGCATGGAACTGGTACTCCAAACACAGTGCAACTTGATCATTTGTTACTTAAAGGCTGTATGATCAGTCTTACGCTTCAGTACCTCTCCAAGCTATCAGACAGATTATGGATTAATGTTTGGTTATTATGCCGTTTTTGTGGGCTTCGTGTTGCAGACGTTTCAAGGTACATTGCAGTGTCCATCTTCAGGGCTGATGTATGAGTGTAGTTTTAAGTGTATTTAAGTGTGATGAGTTTGTACCGTGTCGCAGTCGGGCAAGTTATCAAGTTATCACACATGAAATATTAATATGAAAATCACGTGTAAATAAATATTTCATGTTCGACTACCTACGGGAATCGAACCAGCGACCACGTGCTCGGTAGCCAAATGCGGCTACCACTATGCTAACATTAATTTTACACGTCAATCAGAGACGTGAAGTTTGGAAGGGAATAGAAGAACAAACGTTAAAAAAATAATTAAACTCTTGAATATTATGTCAGTAGACCAAAGAATTAAGTATAATGTTGCTAATGAAATTAATAAAATTGATTAAAGGGATAATTCCAAAATTTTGCAAAATAAATTAAAAACAAGATGACTTTTTTCATAAATATGCAAACAAGAGGTTAAAAAAATATAAGATATAAAAACAGAAAAGAAAAAACCATGTCACAGAATTCTTCCTCATTACAAGGGCATTAAAATGTATGAGGAGATGCCAGAAAAAATAAAAAATGAACTAAATTTAAAGTTATTTTTCGGACTAAGTGTAAAAAATATATGTGTGTTAAATATTAGTGTAGATAAGATTAGTTAGGAAAAAAATAAATTAAGTTTAATGTAAAATATATTACTCTATGTGCAAAATTATATAATTAGTATACTATGTAAATAAAATTAATAATAAAAAAATATAAAAAAATATGGATCATCCCATATAGAACGCAATTCAAAATACAGAGACAAACATTCCGATATGAGTCGAGGTGACAATCAAGACAATATCTTTTAGCGTTTCCTAGTAGGCTTTAATGCAGTGCCCTATGCACCATTATGTGTGTATAAGGGAAAGTAGTAGTAGTAACATTCTTTATTGGATCGTTTTTTAAAGGATTGCGATATATCGACAGTTAGTATGATGGCTATTTATGGATTCAGCCCTCGTACTGTAACGCCTGAAATCCACTGAAATATGCCTTCCAATTACTTGCGAATAAATCGAACCTCTTATAAACCCTACTCTCCAATTTAGGGGAACATCAATCAACGATTACAGCACCATTTATCTACCGAGTCGGGGCAGGGGGGTTGGTTTCATTGCGTAAGTCAGGTAAACAAAGGCAGGGGAGAGAAATTTTAACTTAAGATATTTTGAAGTAGAAAAATTGTATCGCAACAATTTGAAATGAGAGAAAATGTGTATAAATATTTTTTTCAAATTAACTTAATGTTCATCATCCAAAAATAATTCCACATCACGGTACACTGCACGTGGTGCACGAATGCAGTGCCCTTTGCACCATTGGGAGCTAATAATGGAATGTAGTACATACCTAGTAGTAATAGTTTTTAAAAAAAAGTATTTTAGAAAGTTGAGAAAATCGGCGTTTGGTTAGGAAAATTGGAAATTTAATCGGAAAATGTGTATAACTTAGTGGTAAAGAGAAGAATCTTATCAACATCTAGTATTACTTTTAGAAATTTTTACACAATGTAAAAAAAACGACAAAATAATGTAACTAACTATATTAACCTAACCATCACGTCATTTATTATTATTATGGATAATTTATATTGCGCCGTTTTCGTATAAATAATATCCTCTTGGGCGCTTTAAATATTGATAATTAACGGCTCGGGAAATTTAATGTGAGTGAAAAACACAATTTCTGAGTAGAAAATACCATTATCAAAATTAATCAAAAGATTTTGAGAACATATAGGTCTTAAGTTTCTTTGAAACTGAAACATCACTTCACTCTCACAGTTGCGCACTTCTGGTGGGAGAGCATTCCACAGCCACAGGGCCCGCATCCGCAAAAGCGCGCTCTCCAAATTTTGTGCGCTGATATAACGATCGGTACATTTTCCCGTAGGGGTAGGCAGAGAGGATTAGAACGCCATACCACTCTGTCCTGACAGACTTCCTTTGCTTCCTCTACATCCTTCTCATGCACAGACGACCGTTTATTATGACTTTTCACATGTCCACTTTCAAGTACTTGACGTACTTAGGTCATGCATGTCTTCTCTCGGCCTTCCGCCGGCTTCTAACATTAACTTCTTTCAGCCGTTCTTTCATCACTCATTCGCTCCACATGACCAATACCATCGTAAAAGCCCTTTCTTAATTTTGTCGTTAATGCAAATTAGTAAAATGTTTATATTAAAAAACTAGTAGTACTACTGCGTATTTCCCTGTATCAGACACCCAATGGTGCATAGGTCACTGCATCGATACACCAAGTGCAGTGATTCCTGATCGTTTTATTACATGAAGGTAAGATGATCAGTCATACGCCTCAGCACTAATCCAAGGTATCACACTTGCAATATTAATATGAGAATCATATGTAAATAAATATTTCTTGTTGACACGCTAGAGGGGTGGGGGGGAATCGAACCCCCGACGCGATGTACGGCAGCCAAATGAGCTACGACTATGCTACGAGGCGGATTAAATTTAAAAAAACAGTCACACATGTTAGTATTTAGTGAAGTGAGGCAACCCAACCCTTGGTATCTACTGTCATCCGGCGAAGGCGTTTCGGCTGGGTTAGGGCATTTACTACGTATGCCTCCCGAGATCCTTGCTATTTTACATGGCATCAGGTTCTCGGCGTCCTGGACGTCCGCTGTCGACGATCCGTTGCCAGTTTGCGTCAGAGCTGCGGGACGTGAACCTGACCTGAGAGGGTGCGCGGGAACTGGCGGCCGATCGCATGGATTGGAGGCAGTTTGTGGGCGGATATGGTATTATGATGATGGTGATGATGATGATGACGATGATGATGATGATGATGATGATGGTGAAAAATTAAGGCTCCACCTGAGGTCAGAGCTATGAAATGTTGGTGTTTTCAAAAAGATATTTCTGACAACAACATTTTGAAATGAATACAAATACTTGTAGACAAATTACTGGATTATACCCATGCTGGGCTGATATCAGATATTATTGATATCTCAACAGAGACAGAGAAACTCTGGAAACGAATGTGGGTTATCTAGGCGTTTACAGGGCTTATGACCTGTCATTAGCTGGGTTAAGTGGCCACTTGATGTATTACAACATTCCCCATTCCGCCCATCACCTGACAACCATGTATGACGAATTTTTGAAACTTGTATATATGTTGAGTTTGTTACAGAAGAATCCACATGCGAGTTGTGTTGTCGACAGATTTTAAATATTTTAAATATTCTTTCCCTATAGTGACATCTGTTGAGAATTTAGTTAAGCATTTTTTGGGGCAATCTAACTTCATTGGTGTAGGTAAGGTTCATCCAAACTTGATTACTTACTAGAAGACGCCTGAAGATGTCTCTCCAATTTTTATTTGCTTTATTTTTACCACTAAATATTTTTAACAACAACATTTTGAAATGAATACAAATACTTGTAGACAAATTACTGGATTATACCCATGCTGGGCTGATATCAGATATTATTGATATCTCAACAGAGACAGAGAAACTCTGGAAACGAATGTGGGTTATCTAGGCGTTTACAGGGCTTATGACCTGTCATTGGCTGGGTTAAGTGGCCACTTGATGTATTACATAACCCACATTCGTTTCCAGATATTTCTGATTTATTGACATAATAATAGTCACATTATTGATTGTATTTATATGCCTCAAATTATTTTCCAATGTTTATAATGTTTTTTAATTGCAAGTCTGTTGCACTGTAACTAATGTCAATAAAATTATTTAAGATACAAGTATAAATGCAGTTGCCTAAAGTAATGTGTATATTTACAATCAAAATAAAATCTACATAATAATGTACCAACGAAAACCAGTTTTCAAAGCGGTATCTGTCAGGTGACCAATCGTGACACGATGAGCTTTTTATTTAAATTGTATTGTATAAAATAAAGAATTAATTTAATGTTATACACGCATAGTAATGTAAATACAAAATAATACATAAAATACCCGATTTTTCGTTTTATACAACGCTGGTAAATTAATTTAACCGTTACTAGCTACCGGCACTATTTGGAAGATTTCGTT
Source organism: Micrasema minimum (assembly GCA_022494985.1). Lineage (NCBI taxonomy): Eukaryota > Metazoa > Arthropoda > Insecta > Trichoptera > Brachycentridae > Micrasema > Micrasema minimum. The sequence goes on from JAGVSP010002564.1 coordinate 4,630, forward strand.
TGCTTACTATCCGTTTTTCTTTGAAATGTCAAATAATCAACGTCCATTCTAATATATAAGTAATGACATTATTTCTTACATTTAATTTTAAACAACGATAAAAGGTAATTTAAAGGTAGAATTTGGTAGATCAGATTTGGGATTGACAAATTACAAATAAAACATAGAAGTATACGCGTGTCATGGGCGTGGCTTATGGATAACGGTTTGTTATTGAAGATGTTTATAAAAAACAAATAAGTATCTTATGTTAAAATCAAAAAACGATTTTTTTAGTTCTACGTGATTTTATTATCAAGTTAGTGAAAATTGTTTCGCCTTGTAAGGGCATTATCAAACTGTGGCGTTGAAACATTTACATCTTATTTTATACAATATTGGCTTATTAGTTTTATTAGCTTACAGTTTTTAAGAATAGGGAGAGGAACATCTGTGGATTTTTACTAGATTTTTAGTAAAAATCCACAGATGTTCCTCTCCCTATTCTTAAAAACTGTAACTAATAAGCCAATATTGTATAAAATAAGATGTAAATGTTTCAACGCCACAGTTTGATAATGCCCTTACAAGGCGAAACAATTGTCACTAACTTGATAATAAAATCACGTAGAACCAAAAAAATCGTTTTTTTTTGATTTTAACATAAGATATCATAGAGTTCTACAAAACAAATGCCATATCAATCAACAAATAAGTATATTTATGCTATTGACTCATAGTTTTCGAGAAAATTAAGTACGAAAATAACAAAAATAAAAAACAGCATTTTAATATGAATTTACGCATTTTTACTTAATCTGCAGTACTAATGAAAGCTTTTATGAGAAGGATTTTTGGATTTTTTCAAGCTCAGATTCAAAAGTCACATTACACATTCGACTCCAAATATGATTTAGATTCACCAGTTTTCGGGTTGTACCTAGAGTTTTGTTACACCATGGATAAATGTTACACCATTGATGGTACGAATATAATTTTTATTTTGATATACAGAATAATTTATTTTTAAAGTTCGTAGATTTTTACGAATACATATATTACTTCCCTGGGTTATTATGCCGCGTTAGTGGACTTTGTGGCTCTTGAGGTAACTTAACAACTTGCTGTGCAGCTGTCAAAATTTCAAAACATTTTTTCTCTCTGGTTTGTAGAGTAAAGCGTAAAGCTGTGATTGCTTGATACGCGATTGGGTCACGCCTTCATTATGTATTGTCGAATTTCGCTTTTCAAATCTATTTGATTTTAAATTATTTTATTTAACCTAACCTATCACTAACCTACTGTATAAATTTCATAACCTATTATAAAGGATATTGCTTTTAAATAGCCATTTGATTTAAATTATTTTATAAAACCCAACCTATCTTAACCTACTGTTTAAATTTCATAACCTATTATCCATGGATTTAGCAATAGACTAGTCCTCATAAAAAGCACGGCAAGTTGTTAAGTTACACCTGGCTCTTTGACGCGGAATTTATTTAATGAAAAAATAATTAATACCGGCATACTATACTTTCATGGTGTACCAACAATTAATGGTCACCCGAAAGGCTTACGAACGTCCTTCAAACAACAGCTTACTACCAACATTATCACACTCGCGCAACTACATAGAAATACATACGTTTATATAGTTATTACCAATACTATGACGAGTTCCACGCCTGTATGCGTGATATAAATTCTTTCCGCATGAATAAACGTATTTATATGAGCAAGTAACGCGGTATGTACTGATATAATGCTAAAATCCTATATGCCCGTATAAATATCGTGTTTATGTGTAAACGGAATAACCAGCTCTTATTCTGAGTATTAGAAGGAAAGATATTTCATGTTTGGTTTACACGAGGTGTATGAAGTCGTATTGAATAATCTAGACTCGCTAATACTGTTGGTTACAATAATTCTAACATGGCTTCTAGGTAGCAGCGTGCGGTGATGTTTAAAAATGGTAAGCGATTATACCTACATGTAATAATTAATAATAAAACTACCATAAAAATATAGTAGTATTTCATATAACCTATCTATTAGTTGATAAAATGCAAATTAAAAAAACTTTGAGTTGTCAGTGAAGTCGGTTTACGGACGATAATTTTACGTGATAACGTGATAAGAAAACATTGATGAAAAATAGTATACTTTTATGAATTGAATTGAATTATTATTACTGAATTATCATTATTTTGTATAATACAAAGCAGGAGTTATTTGAAAATTACAAGATTTCAAAAGGATAATGTTTAACGTAAATTTCCCCTGAAAATATTTAACCATGAGCAATTACGTGGGTTCAGTCTTGCTACCTGCTGTGATGGAAAATTAAAATATCCTTTTAAAGGATCGGTCTGGTACTACCGAAAACATATTTACTTGGTCTGGAAGTGCACAATTTGGTGATTTCATTTCATTTTGGCGATGACAATTTCACTTTCACTTTTTGTAGCTTGTGTGCTGCTGCTGTCTCCCTTCTACTCGGACGCATCGGCCGATGGTGTGGAAGAGAGATAGATGCGTCACAAACCGAACCCTAAGGCCGATCGTGCCTCTCTATCGGTTGTTCCGCGCTCTCGCTTGCACACTCGGCGGAACGTGACAATGAGTCATGCTTTTTCGTGTGTGCAGCCGGCGTTCATCGATTTATTAGACGTTATCACGTCAAAACTTGCTTGTTTGTAACGTTGTTCCCCTCTGTTATTGGGGCGTCCTGGAGCTCAATCACAGATAACTATCGACGTAGTTAAAAACGTGCTAACCACGTGCTAACGCTAACGATTTGACCGATCACAATGAGCATACGTTCCATACCACGTTCGCCGAGCCGAGCATTGCCGAAGCAACGTTCGGAGATGCTCGGCACGCGATATCGCGGCCGAACGTCAAACGTCAAATCAACGCGCTTGTCGGATTGTTTATTATGTCGACTGCTTTTCTCAATATTTGGCTTGCCGAAAACCGGCTAAATGCAATACGGCACTCGAGAAAGATTGAATGAAGATATGTGCGAATAAGATATATCTCGGGAAATGGCTCGCGACTTGATGCGCTCGTTGAATAATCGCGATCGATAACTTTTAACGCGTGTTCCATTGTGATCGCGAAAACGTTAAACATCCATAGGTAAGAAATCGTTATCACGTCGCTTTACCGAGTCGATAGTGATCTGTGATCGAGCAACTAGCCTGTTGAGGTGGTTAGATAAATAAAAAAATCGGTGTGCGTCGGACCACACGGTGGAAGTTATACTTCTTTGGCCATTCTCATACACCCACTCACGCACACAAACAGACAGGATATATAAATGAAATATAAGACATTTTTCAATATTATTCAATATATTTATATTCAATATATTATACGTGACTTCATTATTATATTATACACCTATATTATCATTACCAGTTATTTCTTCTATAATCATTCTTTCATCTTTAAGTCATGGAGAAAAACCGAAGCCATTGCAATAGCGTATTTTCTAAAAAGATAATTCGCTAAAATGACGCGTAAGAAGTAAATAAACAAAAGAAATGACAACTGTCAAAGTCAGACCAATACAAGCATCAGTGACTGTGGCGCCATCTTCTCTTAAGCGCCATTTTCTCTTAAAAATCAGCGTGACGCGGTTTCTCGACCAACATCCCCCCCCAAAGTGTCTAACGGGCGCAAAGAAGTATAACTTCAAAAATAAATATTAAATTAAATATCAGTACTGAAATATTTTTAATTTCCCCTTTGCTTCTTGGGATTGGGGGTTCTCCCCAAAAGGGGCGAATCATTTCCTCCTTAGTGTTCCGCTTGAGTGAGCCCGACCTGAGTAATGTAGCGGAACAGATAACTCACTTGACCTGACCCTTCTTACTGAGTGCCGGCCTGGAGGACACTTGAGCGTTTAGCATTTGACGTTTTGGGAACTAAGCGATAAACAAATAAATGTTAAATTTGTATAACAAATTCTTCGAACGCCCCCGTTTTCATACGGACTTTCTTAAAATATACGCTTTTTAGGGTTATTTTCATAACATCATCATCATCATACCATATCCGCTCCCTATGTGGAGCGTATGGAATCCACAAACTGCCTCCAGGCCAAGCGATCGGCCGCCAGCTCCCGTGCATCCTCCCAAGTCAAGTCCACGTCCCGCAGCTCTGACGCAAACTGCCGACGAATTGTCAACAGTGGACGACCGGGACGCCGAGAACCTGATGCCTTGTAAAATAGGCAAGCATGGTTAAGGCTCTCGGGAGGCATACGTAGTATATGGCCTAGCCAGCCGAAACGACTTCGCCGGATGACAGTAGATACCGAGGGTTGCTGTGTCCGTTGCCTCACTTCAGTGTTCCTTACAAAGTCAAACCACCGCACACCTAAAATTCTTCTAAGACACCTATTCTCAAAACTTAGTATTCTGCTGTCTTGGGCCCTAGTTAGGTGCCACGATTCGCAGCCATAGAGAAGAACAGATGTGATGCAGGAGTTATAAAGGCGGCATTTTGTTGTAACCGAGTAAATATTTATAACACCACTTATTATCTAATTCCACCGTCTAAAGACTCCAGCACTTACACGAAACGTGGGACGTAGATGTCTGAAATATACTGTCGAATCTGAAAAAATGTGTTTTTTGTTGTATTGTATTAAACTGTCCAATTTACATAATATTTAAGGTGGTAAATTTTTTTTTAAAAACTTGCTCTGAAAATTTGGGGTTTTTTTACTCGAATATAATTTTTTTTATTTTTGACCACCTGAAAATAATATGTAGGGTAAATTGGACAGTTTAAAATAATAAAAACGAAAATCGTCCCTTTTCAGATTCTACAGTATACGTTGGGACCGTCGATTTATTTACATTAAATTTTCATATTGATATTTCACGTGTGATACCTTGGACTGGCACTGAAGCGTAAGACTGATCATCCTACCTTCATGTAATAAAATTATCAAGATACACTGCACTTGGCGTGCCAATGCAGTGCCCTAAGGTGCGGATAAGGGGAAAGTAGTAGTAGTAGATGTCTAGTGATGACGTAGATGCCTATTGATGACGTAGTGAGTGACGTAGTGGGTAACTAGACACCTCAGACACGGTAGTATTTTTCATGTATGAAATATCACTTCTCTGAAATTCTCGTTCGAAGGATTTTTCATTTACATTTATTAGCCAATTTTTTTTTAGACGAATGCTCATTTAGGGTAAGCTACTGTTATTCAGCATTAAAACATTTTCAAAATAATCTAACGTTTGGTTGAAATAATTCCGTGAAGTTTAAGTTTTTGGAGGGTCACCGAAAAGTTATCAGATTCTGCCGGAGGCTATGTGCAGTGGCCTAATGTGTTTCGTGGAACTTTTAATGCCACCGTTTGACGGTTTGTACCGAGAATATTAGCTCAAGTTGGGTGGAGGCCAGCGGCGTGGAGTGGTAACATTTTGCAAAAGTACCTATTTTCACTATTTAAATGAAAACACTTTGTTTTTAACTACTTTTTTTATTTTATTATTAAAACTCCCGACCGGTTTCGAAACAACACGTGTCTCTTTGTCAAGGGTACAAGAATGAATGAAATTGGATAATGAAGTAAGTTGTGTCAGTGCATATGTTCAATGGTCAGGTCTATTGTTTGTCTAAGGTTGAGAGATGAATGGATGGGTGGGTAATTTTTGACTTTTTTTTATGGATTAGATATCTTTAAGTTAAGAAGGGGGCTGTAGGAAATATTATTTATTTGATTATTTATTAAGTTGCGATTATTATTTAAAGACTTTTTTATTTCAAAAATTTCTAAATTGTCTAATTTTAATAGTTTATGTTCTACATGTAACACTTTTAGCCTGGTATCTCTCAGATTTAAGCAGGTTGAAGAATCTGTATATTTGGGAAGTATGTTTACAAGAGACGGAAATGTGGATAAGGACATTGAGAGAAGGGTTGGTGCCGGAAACAGAGTTAATGGAGCCTTGAAATCGATAGTGGCAAATAAGAACTTATCGAAAGAAGCAAAATTGGCAGTTACAACGGAGTTCTGGTACCAACCCTTATGTATGGTAGTGAAGCGCGGTGTTGAAAAAGAAGGATGAAAGTAGACTGAATGCTGTTGAAATGCCATCTATGTGTGGTAAGACTATGTATGATAGGTGTACAAATGTCGAAATTATGTAGAGCAGAGTGCAAGGCGGCATAAGCATTATCGACAAAATTAAGAAAGGGCTTTTACGATGGTTTGGTCATGAAAGGCTGAAAGAAGTTTAAATGCATGTATGCCTGGATGTTGAAGCCGAGGAAGGCCGAGAAAGACATGGCATGACCAAGTACGACAAGTACTTGAAAGTGGACATGTTAAAAGTCAAAGAGTAACATGCTCAAAATCATCGGAGAAGCATTTTAGTAATTTTTAGCCGCGATTTGCCGCAATACAATAAAACTGCGGTCAAAAAACAGTAAAAGTCACGGAACTAAATAAATACTTGTGACCGAACGAAACCAGTTGAAACACCAAAACCGTAGGATGAAAATATGGTCATATCTCGCTTATTAATTATCCGACTTACAAACGGATTGCACCGATGATCTTGTATTTTTCTGTTATATTTTTGCACATTCACAGAAAATATGAATTTACCAGTATTTTTCCTGAAAATATTTCCACGCTACGTTCGCGTATACTTCAGTTAGACCTGGCAAGCCTCCATAAAACTTTCCTCTCCAACTGGCCTGCCAGAAGTACTCGTATAGTATTATAGTATATAGTTTAGTAGCGCTGGTCCCAGATATTACGTCTTACAGTTTTTCTGAATTATTACAACTTCCGCTGCACATTTGCTCCTGGGTATTTGGCAGCTAAATAAATACTTGTGACCGAAACTATAATACAACAGTTGCTAAACTAAACTGTAGGAGAAAATTTGAACGTGAAATACATGTTTGTACAAGGCAATATGTTGGCGCAATATTGCCTAAAAACTGATATTACGTTCTTAACCAGACTATTAAGAGCATTCTCCACCACGAGACTCGTGGCCGTTTTCCCGTACAAACGTATTCCTCTATTTTCTCCCTGGAATTCAGTACTAGAGCAATGATTTTATCATGTATTTTACATATCGATCAGTTGCTCGATCACAGATCACTATCGACTCGGTAATAAGCGACGTGATAACGATTTTAAACTCATGGATGTTTAACGTTTTCGCGATCACAATGGAACACGCGTTAAAAGTTATCGATCGGGATTATTAAACGAGCGCTTCTAGTCGCGAGCCATTTCCCGAGATATATCTTATTCGCACATATCTTCTTTCTCGAGTGCCGTATTGCATTTAGCCGGTTTTCGGCAAGCCAAATATTGAGAAAAGCAGTCGACATAATAAACAATCCAACAAGCGCGATGATTTGACGTTTGACGTACGGTCGCGGTATCGCGTGCATCGGCTCCGCTCGGCTCAGATCGGCAATGCTCGGCTCGGCGAACGTGGTATGGAACGAATGTCATTGTGATCGGTCAAATCGTTAGCGTTAGCACGTTTTTTACTACGTCGATAGTTATCTGTGATTGAGCTAATGCGTGAGCGTGTTTGTATTGTCTTATTTTTTAAATAATTTCTTTATATCCTTTAATGCCGCCTTTATAACTCCTGCATCACATCTGTTCTCCTCTACGGCTGCGAATCGTGGCACCCAACCAGGGCCCAAGATAGCAGACTTCTGAGTGCAGAGAATAGGTGTCTTAGAAGAATTTTAGGTGTGCGGTAAGGAACACAGAGGTGAGGCAACGGACACAGCAACCCTGTCATCCGGCTAAGGCGCTTCGTCTGGCTCGGCCATATACTACGCATGCCTCCCGAGAGCCGCCACCGTGCTTGCCTATTTTACAAGGCACCGGGTTCTCGGCGTCCTGGTCGTCCGCTGTTGACGATTCGTCGGCAGTTCGCGTCAGAGCTGCGGGACGTGGACTTGACTTGGGAGGATGCACGGGAACTGGCGGCCGGTCGCTTGGCCTGGAGGCAGTTTGTGGATTCCATATGCTCCACATAGGGAGCGGATATGGTATGATGATGATCTCCTTTAACAAATAAAATACAATGCAGTCCATCCTATTATGGGGGTGCATTTTTACTTTTGTAACATAATATTACAATATACGAGTATCTGGCTGAAGCCACTTAATGCCTTGGGGGAGAGGTCTGCACATTACAACATCGGCAAGGAATTTTCTCATTTCGTATCTCGGGCAGTAAATCCGTCATACAAGGACCAACCCTTAAGCCTTAACCTCCTGAAGCAAATGAAAAATATAAGTTACTTTGCTTATAACAAGGCTTACCACATAACTATGAAGCCTTAAACCGGGACATAATTAGGTTCTTCCCGATTTTTTATTTTTTATTTTAAAAACATGATTAAAAAATAACAATATCAAGGAATTTTTTTTTTTATTTTTTTACGATGTCATGTGACTTTTTTAGCGCGGTTTGAAATGGCGCTTTTTCAAATCGCTCGCAAAATCCTCCATTTAGCGCGAATGCGGTGTGACGTCACAGCAATATAGGCGCTCACTACGGAATGAATTTTACGCCTTCCACGGTGGACGGGTATGACGTCATTAGCCAATAACGGGCGTTAAAAGTCACTCGTAATTTCGTGTTTTTAAAACATAAATTTATAAATGAAAACAAAATTTTTGATCATTGTGTTTTATATCGTTGGAATTGTAAAAATATACTTTAAATATTTATAGCGTTTTCAAGGATATTCATGCCATCGGGAAGAACCCTATTCGGGGGAGGAGGATGATGGCAAAAGGTTAAAAAAATATAAGATTAGAAAAGAAAAGCTATGTCACAGAATTGTCTAATGTATAAGGGCATTAAAATGTATGAGGAGATTCCAGGTGAGAAATGAACAAAATGTAAAGTTATTTAGGGTTAAATGTAAAAAATATATTTGTGAAAAATATTCGTGTACGTATTATATTATAGCTTAATTGAAAAAAGTATAATAGTAGGATAAGAAAAGTTAGGAAAAAAAATTTAGTGTTATGTTAATATTAGTCTATGTAAAAATTATATGGTACTAAATAAATATAATAATTAAAAAAAAACGGAACATCTAAAGCGCACTTTATACGTGACAGATGTTCGGTCCTGCATAAAGGACGCATAAGTGTGCCAAGGCATTGCCCTAATTCACCATTAGGGGCGGATAAGGGAAAGTAGTACATAGAACCTAGAATAAATAAATCTAATAAATTTTCTTCATTAACTAGTAAAAGTTTAAAAAGTTATATCACAATTATACATTTAAAAAAATTATTATGTAAAATTGTTCTTCATGTTTTCGTTTGAACGAAATGTTATCACAATTCGTCATCTCAACAGAGACGAGTAGTTTGGAAGGGAATATGGATATCTAGGCGTTTACAGGGCTTATGACCTGTCATTGGCTGGGTTAAGTGGCCACTTGATGTATTACAACATTCCCCATTTCACCTAGTATTTGATATCCATATCTGCCAATATACAGTAAAATGGCGCGACGCTTCACATGTGAACACTCTCTGTCATCCATTGAAAAAATTTTCAAGCATTTTAGCAGAAAGCCTTTATGATTGCAAGTGAGATTCTTACCGAATTATATCACCTACTAGGAAACGCCTGAAGATGAATCTTTGACTCGTTATGCTTATAACTTTTACCAGCTAATTTTTATAAACAACATTTTGAGTGTGTCCAAATACTTGTAGACAAAAACTGGATTTACCCATTACGGGCTAATAATTACAATTCGACGTCTTAACAGAGACGAGAAGTTACAATTCGACATATGTTATCAGTCTGAAGATGCCCGTAACCGAGTGAAAACGATAACTGGTGAAATAAATATTAATGGAAGTGAACCAAGTGTTTATAACTTTTATAAGTTAATGAAAAATAATTATATTTTTTTTATATTGTTTCAGATAAATTATAACTGGCAAACATCAGAAGAGATAACTTTTGGTCGACGTAAATATCGTGAGTACTAATTTAATTTAATTTATTATTAAGTAATATCTCTCTTTTTTAAATAAAACAGATATACACCGTGTTACAAAACTTAATGTACAAGCGGGAAACCAGTGAATCTACATCATATTTGGCGTCGATTTTGTAGATTTTTATTTTTTTTAACTCATAGCGTTCGAGAAAGTTTTAGAAGTTGATGACAATCGAAGAAGTTGTCATTTTTTTTATTGCGGAGGTTTTGAATATAATTCTAGCTGTGGGTTGTGGTCTAGTGATAGATTCGAGGACTCTCTAGGTTTGAATCCCACTCCAGCACAACTTGTTTCCTGCTTTCTAGCACAGTTATTTCAGGCTATTTGAAAACAGCCCGAAATTGAAATATTTGTGTATATTTTATGAGCTAAAATGTTTCTTTTTGTTATTTTTTTAAATAGTTGTATCCAAAAGGGTTAAGATAGAGGACGCAACCCTATATCGTACCAGGAGCTCAATCACAGATAACTATCGACTTAGTTAAAAACGTGCTAACCACGTGCTAACGCTAACGATTTGACCGATCACAATGAACATACGTTCCATACCACGTTCGCCGAGCCGAGCATTGCCGAAGCAACGTTCGGAGATGCTCGGCACGCGATATCGCGGCCGAACGTCAAACGTCAAATCAACGCGCGTGTCGGAATGTTTATTATGTCTCATCCTTTAAGTCTCATCTACAACACATTGAATCTCTCCAAGTTAGAATGCTTAAATTAATGGTCGACAAAAGAGATCGTGAAAATTGTAAAGGAAATGAGAATTTATTATTCAAAATGACTAATGTTCTACCAGTAAATGAACTGTTTAAATATCGATTTATTCTTGAGTATTTTTTCCGAGATGATTATAAGCTCAGAGTCCAAAACGTTTATAATTCACGGCAAGTTAGAAACGCGAAATTAATCATTCCTAAATTCAATAATTACTATGGCGAAAGATCATTACCAGTTGCGATCCCCAGAATCTTCAATTCTCTACCTAAGGAAATAATCAGCATTGGTAAGATAGCATTGTTAAAAAGGGCCACCAAAGAGCATCTATTTAATCAAATAGTAAATAATGATACTTTTGAATATTCACTTCTCATTGCCTTTGTACCTATGTATGTATGTATTGTTATTCTTTATATTGTATAAGTTTCACAGCTAAAATCAAATCTTGTTTCTCATTGTTTTATTTTTTATTTACGATGATTCTATATGCAAAGACTAACTAAAGAAATCCACTGATAACCACATGGTTAGTGGAATCTTTTTTATTTTTTGTATTAAAAAAAAAAATATTGATAATAAACGCCATTTTGTGACATTGAAACTTGACTGCTTTTCTCAATATTTGGCTTGCCGAAAGCCGGCTAAATGCAATACGGCACTCGAGAAAGATTGAATGAAGATATGTGCGAATAAGATATATCTCGGGAAATGGCTCGCGACTAGAAGCGCTCGTTAGAATCCCAATCGATAACTTTTAACGCGTGTTCCATTGTGATCGCGATAACGTTAAACATCCATAGGTAAGAAATCGTTATCACGTCGCTTATTACCGAGTCGATAGTGATCTGTGATCGAGCAACAGGACCCCTTTAGGGGATGGTTTGACATAACATATAACCGGCTGGTTTGACTTACTTATAACCGGAACGGGGTACTTATCTTTTGTTCACGAAACGTAAAACTGAGTGATTTTCGTTAAAATTGAAATGCCCTAAAGCCTTACAGCATCTTCCTCCGCATTACATATTAAATTATAAATATGTACCTTATCAACTTAAATATAAAACAATTTCAATTTGATTTCTGAAAAAGACAGCTTTTATTTACCTATTACAAATAAAAGTGCCTGATTCCTAAATTATTATTTATTTTTGTAAATTTAAATAAAAAAAAATATTTGAAAACATACAGCTTATGCATGAAAAAAAAAGCACACAGTTAAAGAAATTAATAATTGAAGCAGATAACAAGTTTTCTTAAATTATTAACAGTCAAAGAATTATACTACAATCATTTTGAAAAGTTAAAAAAAAACTTTTCGTTGTCTGTAAAGTCGGTTTACTGACGAAAATTTTACGTGATAACGTCATAAGAAAACATTGATGAAAAAAGCATACTTTTATGAATTGAATTGAATTATAATTACTGAATTAACATTATTTTGTATAATACAAAGCGGGAGTTAATAGAAAATTACAATTTTTTCAATAAATTATATTTTTTTTGTTTTTTCTTCTTGTGTGCTGCTGCTGTCTCCCTTCTACTCGGACGCATCGGCCGATGGGAATGGAAGAGAGATAGATGCGTCACAAACCGAACGCTCGGGCCGATCGTGCCTCTCTATCGCTTGTTCCGCGCTCTCGCTTGCACACTCGGCTCAGGCGGAACGTGACATGAGTCATGCTTTTTCGTGTGTCCAGCCCGCGTTCATTGATTTATTAGACGTTATCACGTCAGAAGCGAAAAAAACAACATATTTATATGAACATAATATTACACGAAAGAACATTTTTCTGCGAACTTTTCTGTAACTATGAACTTATAATATGTATCTGTCTATCTGGTTTAGCGGTAGAGCGTTGTGCTGGCATGCATGAGGTCGCGGGTTCGATTCCTGATGGGGGTCAACAAGAAATATTTATTTACATGCTATTTTCAAAATTAGTATTTCATATGTGATTCCTTGGACTGGTTCTGAAGCGTAAGACTAATCTTAACTAACTAACCATCACGCCATTTCCCCGTAGGGGTAGGCAGAGAGGATAGAACGCCATACCACTCTGTCCTGACAGACTTACTTTGCTTCCTCTACATTCATACATCTTTTCATGCGCATACGCCGGTTATTCCGACCTTTTACATGTCCACTTTCAAGTACTTGACGTACTTGGTTATGCCATGTCTATTTCGGCTTTCCGCGGCTTCTACATCCAGGCAGACTTGCATTGAAACTTCTTTTAGCCGTTCTTTTATCACTCATTCGCTCCACATGACCAAACCATCTTAAAAGCCCTTTCTTAATTTTGTCGATAATGCTTATCTCAGCCTTGCACTCTGCTGTAATTTCGACATTTATACACTTATCATACATAGTCTTACCACACATAGATCGCATTTCAACAACATTCAGTCTACTTTCATCCTTCTTTTTTCTAACACCACGCTTCACTACCATACATAAGGGTCGGTACCAGAACTCCGTTGTGTAGTGCCAATTTTGCTTCTTTCGATAAGTTCTTATTTGCCACTATCGATTTCAAGAAGACTTATTTCATTATAAGACTAATCTTACTTTCATGTAATAAAATGATCAAGAAACACTGCACTTGGTGTAAGTAGGTACCAATGCAATAAGTTATCCAAATTCACCAATAATGTCGCTGGATTATGGGTCGATAATTCTTAAATGCAATTGAAGACGTTTTGTGTTATTTGACAGAGATATTCACGTTAGAAAGTGTAGTGTTTCGTGTTGGTACTAGCATCTACATTAACATACAAGATGTCTGCATGCACCCACAAGAACAGCCAAAGTGAGCAATGATCAACTAACCGTATCACAATTATGTACTGGTATTACTAATTTTCTACTCTGTACCTAAATGATTAATTTATTTATTCAAACAGATGGCACAAAGTGGCTTTTACAATGTTTACATGTTATAACCAGGGCCCAAGATAGCAGACTTCTGAGTTTTGAGAATAGGTGTCTTAGAAGAATTTTTAGGTGCGCGGCGGTTTGACTTTGTAAGGAACACAGAAGTGAGGAAACGGACACAGAAACCCTCGGTATCTACTGTCATCCGGCAAAGGCGCTTCGGCTGGCTAGGCCATATACTATGTATGCCTTCCTTAACCGTGCTTGCCTATTTTACAATGCATCAGGTTCTCAGTGTCCTGGTCGTCCACTGTTGACGATGACAGTTTGCGTCAGAGCTGCGGGACGTGGACTTGACTTTGGGAGGATGCACGGGAGCTGGCGGCCGATCGCTTGGCCTGGAGGCAGTTTGTGGATTCCATATGCTCACATAGGGAGCGGATATGGTATGATAATGATGACATGTTATAATATTTTTTTAAGAAAATTATAGGAAATACACGCAAATCGAATGACATAATAAATATTGCAATACAGTAGATAAAATTGAAGATATAAAAAAAAAACAATGATCAATGATAAAAAAAAAATTAATATTAAGCAATTATATGTAAATCATAAAAATTAAAAATATGATTAGGTAAAATATGCCAAAAAAAATTAACATCACTAACTAACCATCACGCTATTTCTCCGTAGGGGTAGACAAAAAGGATAGAACGCCATACCACTCTATCCTGACACTTCAATTCCTCTACATTAATACATTTTTTCTCATGCACACGCGCTGATTATTCCGATTATTCCGACTTTTCACTTGTCCACTTTCAAGTACTTATCGTACTTGATCATGCCATATCTTTCTCGGCCTTCCTCGGCCGTTATATGTTAAAGCGATATAACATTAAAATATTGAATCTTTAAAACGGTAAAATATTTAAATCATCCAATATTTTAACTCATTTGATATACATGGAGTATTAAAACTCGTAGTACAACCCGATAACTGGTGAATCTACATCGTATTTGGAGTCGAATGTATAAATTGACTTTTTTATCTGAGCTTGATTTTTTTTTCCTATCTTCTCATAAAAGCGTTCATAACTAACTAACTAACTAACCATCACGCCATTTCCCCGAAGGGGTAGGCAGAGAGGATAGAACGCCACACCACTCTGTCCTGGCATACTTCTCTTGCTTCCTCTACATTCATACATCTTCTCATGCACGCACGTCGATTATTCCGACTTCTTACATGCCCACTTTCAAGCACTTGTTTTACTTGATCATGCCATGTCTTTCTCGGCCTTCCTCGACTTCTACATCCAGGCACAGTCGCATCATATATTTTTTAAGCCGTTCTTTCATCATCCATTCGCTCTACATGACCGAACCGACGTAAAAGACCTTTTTTAATTTTGTCGATAAGCATATCTCAGCCTCGCATTCTGCTCTAATTTCAACATTAGTGCACCTATCATACATAGTTTCACCACACATTCGCCTGAGAGATCGCATTTGCTAAAATTTTGCTAAAATTGCTAAATTTTTTATTAAAACGCGTTTTTTAATTTTGTTTTCTTTACGGATAGTATTGATATGACTGTATTGAACTAAATTATATTTGATAACAATTTACTCCTAATCAATTTTCTCGAAAACTATGAATCAAATTTAAAAAAAATACTCTACAAAATCGACTTTAAATATCTTCGAACAAGAATTCACTAGAAGGGGCGTTTCCATACAAATTTCCGAAAAATATACACTTCATAATTTAATAACACCACTTTTTATCGAATTCCAAAGACCACCTAGGCCAATTCACGAAACGTGTGACGTAGATGTCTAGTGATGACGTAGTGGGGTAACTAGACACCTCAGACACGGTAGTATTTTTCAAGTATTGAATGTCACTTCTTTGAAATTCTTGCTCGGAGTATGCAAGCAAACATGGCATGTATTTTCATTCCACTTTCTCAAACAAGTCCAAAAATGACACGAGATCCATTATAATCAAACCATATCTAGATTGATTGCATTTTATTCCTATTCAGAAGATATTAATTAGCCAGATCCATCACATTACTTCAGCTAGATCCTGAACAGAGCTCTCCACAGCCCTAGAAAGGCTTCGTACAATAGTCGAGTAAATATAAGGATTAAGACTGCATTAAAAATTAAAGACACTTCAGTTAATTCGTTTTTATACAATGGTGTTGCTATTTTACCAACATTGGAACCTGTTGCTCGATCACAGATCAGTACCGACTCGGTAATAAGCGACGTGATAACGATTTCTTACCCATAATATGTTTAACGTTTTCGCGATCACAATGGAACACGCGTTAAAAGTTATCGATCGGGATTATTAAACGAGCGCATACTAGTCGCGAGCCATTTCCCGAGATATATCTTATTCGCAAAAATCTTCATTCAATCTTTATTATAATTTAGCCGGTTTTCGGCAAGCCAAATATTGAGAAAAGCAGTCGAAATAATAAAAAAATCAGACAAGCGCGATGATTTGACGTTTGACGTAAGGCCGCGTTATAGCGTGCATCGGCCCCGCTCGGCTCAGATCGGCTATGTTCGGCTATCGATACCACGGTATCGAACGAATGTCACTGTGATCGCTCAAATCGTTAGCAATAGCACGTGAATAGCACGCTTTTAACTACGTCGATAGTTATCTGTGCTTAAGCTACTGAGTTTTCTATTTTACGCTAAGAAAAAAATATTTAACTAACTAACCATCACGCCATTTTTAAAGGGGCGGCAGAGAAGATAGAACGCCACACCACTCTGTCCTGGCATACTTCTCTTGCTTCCTCCACATTCACACATCTTTTCATGCACGCACGTCGCTATGTCTTTCTCGGCGTTCCTCGACTTTAACGTCCAGGCACACTCGCATCATAGATTCTTTTGGACGTTCTTTCGTCATTCATTCGCTCTACATGATCGAATCATCGTAAAACACATTTTCTAATTTGGTCGACTAAGGATAAAATATGGGATGTTCAGAGTGGATTTATGAATGGCAGAGGATGTATGGATCAAATATTTGCGTTACGCAATCTGTCGGAGAAGTTTTTGGCGAAAAACCGGAAGCTTTTCTGCGCTTTTGTTGACCTTTAAAACGCATTTGATCGTGTTGATAGGAATAAGCTATGGATGGCCTTATCTGAGTATGTATAAAATATATGATGCGACTGTGCCTGGATGTAGAAATCGAGGAAGGCCGAGAAAGACATGGCATGATCAAGTAAAACAAGTGCTTGAAAGTGGGCATGTAAGAAGTCGGAATAATCGACGTGCGTGCATGAGAAGATGTATATGAATGTGGAGAAAGCAAGAGAAGTGTGCCAGGACAGAGTGGTGTGGCGTTCTATCCTCTCTGCTTACCCCTTCAAGGAAATGGCGTGATGGTTAGTTAGTTAGTTAGTCGATTATGCTCTAATTACGACATTAGTGCACTTATCATGCATAGTTTTACCCACGAATTCGCCTGAGAGATCACATAGTGATAATTAATGTTTTTATCCAAGGACAACCTGCTATAAATTTGGTACACAAGAAATGGTATAATTGTATAATGGAATATTTTAAGTGAAGGCTTAATGTTTTCTTCCATGTTAAGAATTTTCTTTATGGTAGTTAGGTACCAAGAATGCTTAGGCCCTTTTTCTTAAACGAACCGGAAATTATTTAACATTTAAATCTTCCTAGGGAGTGTTCTTTGCCCCTAATGATTTCCTAAGCAATGCTTCTTACCAGACATTATTTAGGAAGAAATAAAGGAGCCCATTTAAAGCAAAGAGAGAGCAAACTCCACATAAAATTTTCAATGGCAATCTGAAAGTAATTACTAGTACTCTTTCCCTCATCTGCACCCAATGATGCATAGGGCACAACATAAGTACATCAAGTGCAGTATATCTTGATAATTTTTATTACATGAAGGTAAGATGATCAGTCTTACGCTTCAGAACCATTCCAAGTTATCACACATAAAATGTTAATATGAAAATCACATATAAATAAATATTTTATGCAGTAATAGTACTGATTTAACTTACTAACTAACCATCACGCCATTTCCCCGGAGGTGTAAGCAGAGAGGATAGAACGCCATACCACTCTGTTCTGACACATTTCCTTCGCTTCCTTTACATTCATACATCTTTTCATGCGCTTGTTTACTAGTTTAAAAAAATGGTTTAGCGTAAATCTGTAGGTACATGATTGAGCATATTCCACCACGTGACACGCGGCCTCTTTTCCATACAAACGTATTCCTCGATTTTCTGCCTGGAATCTAACATTAGAGCAATGATTTTTTTACACATTTTAGAGATCAACCAGATGCGTGTCTGTATCGTCTTATTTATTCAATCATTTATCTGCTTTAACAAATAAAATATTTAAAATCAACTATGGTTTTCATGCCCCATTGTCTCGATTGTGTCGTATTGTAAACTTAAGACGGGATCTGGACTTGTTTCGTGTGTAAGTCTATCAAGATTTAAACATTCACTAAAGTAGACCCGATCCTGTCTTGAGATGTGTGTCCACCCTTTATTCTAACTGTCTTAGCTTCACCAATTTAATGTTCTGTCACTTATTTTTACTGCTTGTTATCCCTATTTTGCTTATCTTTGTATTTAAAATGGATTTTTCCGTAAATAATTCAAATAAATCAAGACAATGCAAGCACGCATCTGGTTGATATCTAAAATGTGTGAAAAAAAATATTGCTCCAATGTTAAATTCAAGGGAGAAAATCGAGAAATACGTTTGTATGGGAAGCGGCCGCAAGTCACGTGGTGGAGTATGCTCTTATAGCCCAGTCTAATTACCCCAAAACAAGCGTTTGCCTTACTAATTCGAATTCTAGGGCTGGCTGTCGCATGGCGTACACACTCACACTTTTTTTACCTATAACTATTAATTTTTTTACTTTAAAAAAAACGCTATATACTGATTTTGTAGTAAATTTAATGTTCTACAATTTTAGTCATGGGCATTTTTATCGTGCGAGGTACGGTTCACGAGGTGTAAGTCCGTTTCCGAGGCAAAAGATGTTGACAGGAAAAAATCAGTAAAATATGTGATTTTTCAAATGAGATTATTTCGAAAACTATAAGAGATACTAAAAAAATTAAAGCTCCAATTTTGTAGAATTTGCAGTTTTCTATTACTTTTTGTACAATTATTTTTGGTTGGGTTAAGCGTTTTTGAGTTTTTTTGAAAAAACAAAAAAAGTCCCATTTTTTTCTAGTTTTTTGAAAATCCTGACTTAAGCTCACCTCCTATTCATCCGGACTTTTGATGCAACCTTCCCTGGACATTACTGAACAATATAAAAATGAATAAAAAACATCCGAATTAGTTACGGCAAAAAACCTAATTTGACTGGGCTATTAATGACTTCTTCTTTATCAACGACAATAATTTGTCTATTTGGAGGTTTAACAATCACCCCAGGGAAATTATAAAAGATCGTTTGGTAACGCGCTGTACGTTATGCTAGGCACGCTTCACAATCGTCACGAGCGAAATATCACGATACTGTAGCAATTTTCATATTTTCTTTTATTATAAATATTATACAATTGCGACAGTTGAAAATTACTCTTGAAGCAATATTTCAGCTACATTTATCTATTTAATTTTTACCTTGTGTTGGAAAAAGAAGGATGAAAGTAGACTGAATGCTGTTGAAATGCGATCTATGTGTGGTAAGACCATGTATAATAGGTTTACAAATGATAAGCATTATCGACATCAGGAAGTCTGCTGGAAGACAGTGGATGGGGACGGCGCATGATCGGGAGGAGTGGAGACAGCAGGGGGAGGCCTATGTCCAGCAGTGGACCTCAACGGGCTGAGATGATGAAGCATTATCGTCAAAATTAAGAAAGGGCTTTTACGATGGTTTGGTCATGTGGAGCGAATGAGTGACGAAAGAACGGCTAAAAGAAGTTTAAATGCAAGTGTACCTGGATGTAGAAGCCGAGAAAGGCCAAGAAAGACATGGCATAACCAAGTACTTGAAAGTGGACATGTAAAAAGTCGGAATAGTCGGCGTATGTGCATGAGAAGATGTATGAATGTAGAGGAAGCAAAGGAAGTATGTCAGGACAGAGTGGTATGTCGTTCTATTATCTCTGCCTTCACCTACGGGGAAATGGCGTGTGATCATCATCATTCATTTCATATCCGCTCCCTATGTGGAGCATATGGATTCCACAAACTTCCTCCAGGCCAAGCGATCGGCCGCCAGCTCCTGTGCATCCTCCCAAGTCAAGTCCACGTCCCGAAGCTCTTACGCAAACTGCGGACGAATTGTCAAATGGTTCGAATATAATATACTGGTATAAACTGGTACAAAATCTTAAGTAGAATTTTTGTGTAATAGAAAATATCATACATTCCTCAAATAATAACTGCCAGATTATACATTTAACAATCTACGGCCTTACGAACAGTTAGCAGTAATCTAAAAACCTTACTTCGCGATTAATTTTAACTAACGGATCGCGTAATTTGAGCATTTTCCTTGTTATCGCAGGTTCCTATTTAGTCCTGGGCGGACGACTGTCGGGAAAGTAGCACCAGCAAAAAAAAAAAGTTTATCGATTCGACTTGGACAAAGTTTAACAATTTCTAGATGCAAGTTCCACAAAGTGTAATTTTAAAGTTTCTAGTGGACTTACTGCAGAAACATAACCTCAAAGTTTGTCGTTTTATGCTACATATTTACGATATTACGAGCACACTCACACCACGTGACTCGCGGCTGCTTTCGAATACAAACGGTTTTCGGCCCAAATATTGAGAAAAGCAGTCGACATAATAAAATATCGACAAGATGCATGTTTGTATCGTTTGACGTAAGGCCGCGATATAGCGTATTTTTCTCCTTTAACAAATACATATTTAAAAAATTAGGCGAAGCCTTAGAGTATTGACGCGCCAGGCTATAGAGGGGCCAAAACGGTCAAAAACCATTCTATGATTGTCAAACACGAAGTTGGCTATGCTTTTGCAGCAAAACAAATGCCAATGTTTTACAAATGCCTAATGCGGGCCTTGGCATATCGGCAGTAATCAACTGTCACTATCAACAGTAAACATACTTTAATTTACAAATTGATCACCTAAATTAAGAAAAACTGGTAAATAATGTAAATATATTGATAAAAGGAAAGTTTTCATACAAATAATACCCACGTTAGGACAATATATGCCAAAATCAATGTGAATCAAAATAATTATTTATCGAAATCAATTACCTGTGAAATGTGACTCCTTTAACACCTTTAACACTCTAGATGCTGGAACGGGCAACCAAGCATACTACAATTCACCATTGCCGTTTTTGATGATTAAAATCAGGAAGTATCCACGTTATTTACTAGCAAAGCGACGAAAGTGACCGTTACGCGTCTGTTGTCAAACAATAATAATAATGGCCGCCAGCAGAGTGAAGTTGTCGCTAACCAAAAATTTGCAACGCTTCCGCTCTATGGGAAACGGCGAAAGGGCCTCTCTATAGCCTGGCGCGTCATTACTCTAAGGGCGAAGCAAACACGCATCTGGTCGATATCTAAAATGTGTGAAAAAATAATTGCTTTAATGTTAAATTCCAGGGAGATAATCGAGGAATACGTTAACATGGGAAGCGGCCGCGACTCGCGTGGTGAAGTATGCTCCTAAGTAATATTTGAGTTTCCGAAACGGATTGCAGGTTTCATACACAAATAATTCGCGTTGAAAGAAACGGAAATTCTTTTCAAATATGAAAATATGTAAACTTGTGAACCAAAACAACAAAATATCCTTGACGTTTATTAAAATACTTCTGTTTCTACTACTAATACTACTCCCTTATACGTACCCAATGGTGCATAGAGCACTGCATTGACACATTAAGTTAAGTTTATTTCGACGCGCTCAAAGTATCTTGGTTTTAACTAACTTACTAACCAATGCCATTTCTCCGAAAAGGTAGTCATAGAGGATTGAACGCCACACTACTCTGTACACATTCATACATCTTCTCATGCACGCACGTCGATTATTCCGACTTTTCACATGCCCACTTCCAAGCACTTGTTGTAGGTAGGTACTAGATCAAGCCATGTCTTTATCGGCCTTCCTCGACTTCTGCATCCAGGCACATTCGCATCATAGATTCTTTTAGTCGTTCTACATGACCGAACCATCGTAAGAGACCTTTCTTAATTTGGTCAATAATCTCAGCCTTGCATTCTGCTCTAATTTCGACATTAGTGCACTTATCAAAGGTGGTTTTAGCACACATTCGCCTGAGAGATCGCATTTCCACAGCATTCAATCTATTACCTTGGTTCTCATGAATAAAATATAGCAAAAAACATCAAATAACTACTGCCTCGCTGTTACACGCAAAATTGATTCAGGTTTTTGCGACATTAAAATAATGTAAAGTTGTTATTGCGAAATATAAATGCCAAATGATCTGAATAGCTGGTGTCCCCTAGACCTCCCCTCCACGCTATTTGAGGTCCCTGGTACCTGGAACCGGTCGCACAGACCATTTTTAGCCGGAGTACTTTCTCAAATGATTATATATGTATATTATCATTTATGTTGACATTGAACGCAGCCGGTCAAGTAAGACCGCGAAATTTGCTAAAAATCTGAAGAAAAAATCTGTAAAGCGAAGCGACGAAGACAAATTCAATATACACCGTGTCCCACGATGAGACCGCGAAACTCCGGAGGATGATTGTTCATGGTATTCTGAGAAAAAAATCTTAATAATTTTTTTGATCCGGGCATTTTTTAATAATTAATTTAAAAAAAAGTATTATTAAAAAGCGACTAGTGTAATACTGGCTTCTGTTTGAAATGCTAGCGGTGGCGGGGTGGCGGTGGGCGGGGAGGAGTGGGGATCCGCTCTGGTCACCGTACGCCTTGCCTTGTACGGAAATATCGATGTTACTAGGCAAGTAGGTTACCAAGTACGTATTGATACGAGATCACTACGCGATCTTATTGGTTCGCGGTCCAATAGGGACGCGCTTCGCTTCGCGCTTATTGGTGGAGGTCACGTGGTGTGAGCCAGTTCAAAAATGGACGGTATTACACGCGTGAATTTTTATTCATATTTTAATCATTTTTTTAAGAAATTAGAGTTGAGTTTTTGAAAAAATTTTATTAAGATTTTTTTCTCAGAATATCATGAATAATCACCCTCTGGAGTTTCGCGGTCTCGTCGTGGGACACGGTGTATAGTACTTCCAAAAATTTGTCATATATGGTTATCAGATGATGGGCGAAATGGGGAATGTTGTAGTACTTCAAGTGGCCACTTAACCCAGCCAATGACAGGTCATAAGCCCTGTAAACGCCTAGATAACCCACATTCGTTTCCAGAGTTTCTCTGTCTCTGTTGGGATATCAATAATATATGTTAAATAAACTTTGTTTTTTTCGCGTAAAATATTTCAGATTGGTACAAAAAACAAAACATTAAGAGTGTGACAAACGTTTTTTTTCTTACACAAATCACAGCTAAAAAAGCACTTAAGTGAAACACTTTATCTTAAAAAATCCCCTCGTTGTGAGCCTGGACAAGAAGAAAGGACATATTGTGTGAAATTACCCCAATTTCCTTCTACCACTGTTTCTCCGCTGGGGTGTCATGACAAAACACCGTATCTGGAA
This sequence comes from Micrasema minimum, assembly GCA_022494985.1. Lineage (NCBI taxonomy): Eukaryota > Metazoa > Arthropoda > Insecta > Trichoptera > Brachycentridae > Micrasema > Micrasema minimum. The sequence continues at coordinate 27,987 of JAGVSP010002564.1, forward strand.
AATAACGAAATTATAGTTTTTTTTTTTTTTTTTTTTAAGAAATTCTATGCAATCTTATGATATTTGCACATATTTCGGGGCCAATTGTTAAAATATTTTCAATAACGCCTAAGCGGCTTGTGCTTGAAATAGGAATCGAGTCGTGTCGAAGTGGGGATTCGAACCGACGATCTCTGGACTCAGAGACTGCGACGCTACGCAGGGCCACCATCCGTTCATTAAGTTGTTGAAATAAAAGCGTTAAGATTCTTATTAAAAGTTTTATGTAGGTTTTGTTATGCGTCATCTTTTTTAGAGAGTGAAAATATATAATTAAATAATTTTTACATTTAAGTGCTTATCAAAAGAGGCTAAATGAATAGTTCATAATGGAGTTCTGGTACCATCCCTCATGTATAGAAGCGAAGCATGGAGTTGGAAAAAGAAGGATGAAAGTAGATTTAATGCAGTTGAAATGCGATCTCTCGCGCGAAACAATGTATGATAGGTTCACTAATGTTGAAATTAGAGCAGAATGCAAGGCTGAGATAAGCATTATCAACAAAATTAAGAAACGTCTTTTACGATGGTTCGGTCATGTAGAGCGAATGGATGATGAAAGAACGGCTAAAAAAATATATGATGCGACTGTGCCTGGATGTAGAAGTCGAGAAAGGCCGAGAAAGACATGGCATGATCAAGTAAAACAAGTGCTTGAAAGTGGGCATGTAAAAAGTCGGAATAATCGACGTGCGTGCATGAGAAGATGTATGAATGTCGAAGCAAGAGAAGTATGCCAAGACAGAGTGGTCTGGCGTTATATCCTTTCTGCCTACCCCTTCGGAGAAATGGCGTGATGGTTAGTTAGTAAGGAATATATTATCCACGTAAAACGTTTATTCCACCGTTAATTTTTTACAATAAAACTGCATTTTTGTTATTCAGCTTATTAATTACTAGTATTATTTTTAACACTTTTTTCTTTGCTTTATGTAAACTCAATCTCGGCGAATTGTCAACAGTGGACGTTCAGGACGCGAGAACTTGAAACGAATAAATTTCAACATACAGTGTCTTGGCGGGACACGTCCACCCCCCGGCCATTTTTCACCCCAAGGCAGTTAAAAACACTTGTTATGTCGCCAAGGGTTAAGGCTGTAGGATATTTATGAGAGCGGACAGACTTGACTCAGTTCATTTTGTTACTTGAATGTTTGCCGGGAAGGAGAGTAGGAGTATCGTCGGTGCCGGGTTAATGCCCCCAACCTGCAAATTTTGCAAAT
>JAGVSP010002565.1:0-63905 GCA_022494985.1 Micrasema minimum
ATAATTTTTTAAAAAAATATAAAACTTTTTTACTTTGGGTTTTTCGGGGAAACCCCCCCCAAAAAAAACAAGGGGGCCCTGGGGGGCCCCCCCTGACCGTTAATCACCTCTTTTTGCATAATCTTAACAGAACTTTTCCGCTACAACCCGCACAAAATTCTCTCCATTCAGTAATATTCGACAAAAAATCTCTATTCATGTTGCATCACAATACCAATCTTAAATATCATTATATAACTCGGTCATTTGTTCTCCTTATTACAAGGTTCACGTAAAGAACATTGAAAGAGTCCGACATAAATTTTTGCGCTTTATTAATTTTAAATTAAACATTCCCATTGTAAACCTAAATAACTTTTTGAAAATACAAACATTAGAAAATAGAAGAATATTAAATGATTTGCTCTTTCTGTTCAAAGTATTAAAATCTACGTTTGATTGTTGTCATTTAACAAATTTAATTAGTATAACGAGTGTCCTGGTCGAGTTACCCGTCAGTTAATGCATTTACTGCAGTCAATCATCGACAAATTACAGTGCAAACTCATCTAATACGAAGAAATGCACGCACTGGCTAACAAGTATACTAACAATATTGATGTTTTCAACACAAAATCTAGTGCATTTTAGGGAACAGTGCCTGGATGCCATCTCTGGCTTGGTAATGAATAGCTACCTACTGTGTAATCATTGAAAATGTCTATGTAAAAGCCCTATGGGCGTAAAAACAATCAAAATAAAATAAATAAAATAATATGTAGCTTATTAATTATCCGATTTAAACAAAAAATTAAGACAGTATGGGTTTGTCATTGATTTTTGTTCATTTCTATGGAAGTGTTGATTATACAAGTAATTTGATTTGTCCCAAGCGCCTGGGCGAGAGATCGGCTGCCACGTGACCACATCGGAGAGTGTTCTGTTCAAGTTGATGAAGGACAAAAAACACCCGCAGTTTAAGGAAATTTCCCGCCTTGTCAGAGAACCCATCACAGACTCACTGGAGTACGAGAACCAATCCATTATTTCAAAATTATAAACAATGACCTGTTAAATTGACACTATACTTAATAAATTGAGATTGAGTCAAAATTGACTCAATCTTCCTAGGACTAGGACATGACAAGGAACGGAAGAAAATAGCCTTATGTAAAATAAACATAATTGATTATAAAGCAGAATTCCCGCAAAGTTAAGAATGCAATTTGAAAAAATATATTACTAAAAATGATTTCATTGTGTGTATTTTTTTACATTTCTATGTTGAATACATATTTAGTTGTCCCTGAGTAATAATTCAAGTTGTGACCTTGAACAATGTTTGAAACATACAAAAAATTAGATAAATGTTCATTTGAACTGATAATACCACAGAAATAATAATTGTTGGGAAAATACATAGGGAAACTTTAAACGCAATTTTAGGCAATATTAATAATGTTGCATGGTATTATTAGCTATAATTTTTTTCTTACTTACTCAAAAAAAAAATTATATTTATTTTTTATGTCAAAGTGCATTTTCTAGAGATTTTCTTTGTTTTGAAAATGCACAAACTGATAAAATTATGAGGTTTAGAAAAAAAAAACTACTGTAAAATTAATGTATTTAGAATATTTTTCAAAGTTTTGTAAATAAATAAAAACCTTCAAATCATTGTATTATTGGAATGTGTATTGGGAGTATTGATATTTATTGTTTTGTTTTTTAAGTATTAAAAAATACATTTTGTAAGCAAAAATGTTTTTTTTATTTAGTTTTCCCATTCCTAAAACCACTTTTTCTTTATATAATAATGATATTTGAAAAAAAAACAAAAATTAAACAGAAAAATCCTTCATCCTTTCGTTCGTGTTCCATTTATAAAATCTTTTCCTTTCAAAATCTGTGCTTAATTTCTTTATTTAACCGCCTCAACAGGCCAGGAAACCCAATAAACCTACTTACACCTGTTTTTTCCTCGACCACCTTAAGTAAGTACTATTTTGCACAATTTGCAAATAAAACCTATATTCAACAGCCTACTGCGAAAAATAAAATATAAAAATCTGTCAAATTGTCAAATATTCGTGTGGCGTTTTGTCATTTTTGTATTACTATTTAATTCAAAAACATAACATAAAATGATCATACTTTCAAATGAAAATAACACCTCGACGCTAAAACTAATAGTTTGTGCAAAAATCGCAAAGAAAAATGTCGAAGTTAAAATTATTAAAAATACAGGTGAAAATATTTTGACGTTTGGCTGATGACATATGTCAGCAAATTGATATATTACGAATTTTGAATTGTTTTACTTTTAAAAAAACGGAAATTGAATATTTAAATTCACTTTTCGTGGGGTTTTGAAAACTTCAATGAGATGTTAAACGGATGAGTGAATAACTATGGTTTTTGTATTCATTTTTGAGGTTATGTTTTTTTTGGATCAGACATTCTGCGTTTTAGTCGTTTTTTTACCGTTGAAACATGATCTTAATAAAAAACTATTAAAGTATATTTTTTCATGGGATTCTATTCAAATTATGATAGTTTAAAATTTGAATGGTCAGTTGTACTTTTTTAGTTGATTTTTGAGGTTATGTTTTTCTACTCCAGATGTTGGTGCTCCTTCGCCGAAGCAGTTTCCTACTCTCCAAGTCTCCTCCGAAGTAAATATTTTCTCAAATAATGCAGCAAGCGTTTATTTACTGTCGGGAGATAGTTCTACAGCTCATTTCTCTGAATGGTACGTCAAAAATATGATTTAATTGAAATAAAGTAATAATTAATAAATATTTAACAATAAATAATAAAAACAACTGCCTCCAGGCCAAGCGATCGGCCGCCAGCTCCCGTGCATCCTCCCAAGTCAAGAATTGTCAACAGTGGACAACCAGGACGCCGAGAGCCTGATGCCTTGTAAAATAGGCAAGCATGGTGGCGGCTCTCGGGAGGCATGCGTAGTATATGGGGAAACGCCTTCGCCGGATGACAGTAGAAACCGCGGGTTGCTGTGAAAATCGCTTTGATAAATGTCATTGAATTTTCAGCTCACAATGGCTCGAATGGGAAGCTACAAAACTCGTTCCCAGTGTTGCCAATCTACAGGGAAATAAATCAGCGGCCTCGGAAGCCTCCGGAAGGTTGGTCAAACTGCTGGCAGACCTAAACAGCCAACTTCAGGGCAAACAGTTTATACTGGGTGTAAGTATTTATTTGAAATTGTACAATGAACAATTCCATAGTTTTCTTAAGATTTTTTTTCTATTAGCGAATTATTTAATAGGCAGTTGGCAGGTTGCTGATGCGCCTATATCTTGTGTACTGCTTCTTGTCTGCCTTCTGCATCTACTGACTGTAGTGGAGCGGACAACTAGGCCTAATAAAAATAATAATATTGGCATTATTGATTTATTAATACTTGTAATTTTCAGGGCAAGTTGTCAGCTGTGGATGTCAGCATATGGTGCACCCTGTACTCTGTATACAATAATGCCAACCTGAGCAAACAATTCTTGTCTGACACCTCCAGTGTTGCCAACATTAATACTTGGAATGCAAAAATCTCCACTCTGCCAGAAGTGCAGGTAAGATATCTTTTAGATAGATAAGCATTATCGGCAAAATTAAGAAAGGGCTTTTACGATGGTTCGGTCATGTGGAGCGAATGAGTGATGAAAGAACGGCTAAAAGAAGTTTGAATGCCAGTGTGCCTGGATGTAAAAGCTGAGGAAGGTCGAGAAAGACATAGCATGACCAATTACGACGAAAGTGGACATGTAAAAAGTCGGAATAATCGGCGTATGTGCATGAGAAGATGTATGAATGTAGATGAAGCAAAGGAAGTATGTCAGGACAGGCGTTCTATCCTCTCTGCCTCTGAAATGGTGTGATGGTTAGTTAGTTAGTTAGTTTAAAGTGATAACAAAAATCGAAAAAAGTTAATAAATTGGGCGTTTTTGGCGTTTATTTTTACATACATTTTTAAGATACAAAGTTAACAAAAAGATTCAACTAACCATAATATGGTTATCAGCGAATTTCTTAATAATAATGACTTTTTATTTGAAATTTCAGGCAGCACTTAAAGAGTATATAATTAACACTACGGAAACATGTCAAGTACTGAATTCTACTTCACTGACCGGAGTTCACATATTACCTTCCGTAGCTTCTTCAAACACGGCTAGTGCTGAAGGCGGCACATCAAGGGTATGTGCTTATTTTTATTTCTTATTATATGTGCAACAAAACTCGATGTACAAGCGGGAAACCAGTGAATCTGCATAATATTTGGAGTCCATTATGTTGAAAAATATTTTTTTTTAGTGTTAACCTGGTTAGGTTTTGTACGCTAGTGGGTCGTGGATGTTCAACTACCCATCAGCGTACGCCACTAATTGATAGAGATTAATCTCAGTGTCTCGCGCTCCACAAAATACCTCTCGTGAGAAAGAATTTCATTTCTTGGTCACTGAGTAAAAATCTCTATACTAAAATGGATGTTAGGTGCACAGAAAGAATGAAACGGTACTTACAGTTTTCGTGAACATTTATTCCACAGAAGTTAATATAAATGGAAACTTAACTACTTAAACTAAGATTAACATGGATTATGTAGATAAAAAGTAGACAAAATGAATTTACAATTTGTCATCTCAACAGAGACGAGAAATTTGGAAGGGAATATGGATATCTAGGCGTTTACAGGGCTTATGACCTGTGATTGGCTGGGTTTCTTAAAAAATTAGCTGGTAAAAGTTATAAGCATAACAAATTGAAGATTCATCTTCAGGCGTTTCCTAGTAGGTGATATAATTCGGTAAGAATCTCACTTGCAATCATAAAGGTTTCTGCTAAAATGCTTAGCAATTTTCTCAATGGATGACAGAGAGTGTTCACATGTGAAGCGTCGCGCCATTTTATTGTATATTGGCAGATATGGATATCAAATACTAGGTGGAATGGGGAATGTTGTAATACATCAACAGTGCCACTTAACCCAGCCAATGACAGGTCATAAGCCCTGTAAACGATATCCATATTCCCTTCCAAATTTCTCGTCTCTGTTGAGATGTCAAATTGTAATCATTAGTCCGGAATGGGTGAAATCCAGTTTTTGTCTACAAGTATTTGGACACACTCAAAATTATGTTTATAAAATGAATTCAAATTGAAACGCAATTTGGCGGTAAGTTATTTGTGCAAAATTTACGTTGAGTCACGAAAGGTGGCTAAAATGATTCTCCACGTGGCTCGGCAGCGCTCGGCGGAGGTCGGTTGGTCCGCGTCGTCCTGTGACGCGCGCGTGACGTATTACTTCCGCTACATTTTTTGAAGCTTCATAGTTGTGTCATGAAAAGCTTTCAATTCCGGCTGGTCCCTGATTAAAAGATTGGTTGGTTTATCATAGTCGACTGAGAGGCGTTATATTATATTGATTAGATTTATGAATAAACTTGATGTTTTGACTATAGCCCTGGATGCTCCCCGGATCAGAAGCCAGAGATAGCTGTTACGGAGGAGGAGATGAGCGCCGCGGCAGACTTCTGGATCAACGGACATAACAAGCTTAAGGAAAAGTTACCTGATGAAAAAGTCGTGTGAGTTGAAACATTCTAGTGTGAATTTTTGTTATATTTATTATTACGACTTTTCACACTTTAAAAAAAATATATTTTAAATTTCTTTTTAAAAGAAAATTTTTTATTTACAAAGTAATACAATAAAGAACACATATACATTTAAAAAAAAAACAAAAATCCCACCAAGGCATAGCCTGTTTGTGGGTATACTGTGAAAGTCAAACAGTATGCACGTGGCAAAAGAGAAAAATAAAGTCATGTAAAAATGGAAAAATAACAGATAATGTAAACAAGATAGTTAAAAAAAAAGAATACAAGATATTGGTATTTTTATACCGGAAGAAGAAGAAGGGAAATAACTATCGACTTTTATGTTGTTAATTGATTGTTGTTTTTATTGCAGCTTACCAAAGGAAGGACATAAGAACATTCTGATAACATCCGCCCTGCCTTATGTCAACAATGTTCCCCACCTTGGAAATATTATTGGCTGTGTTTTGTCTGCTGATGTTTTTGCAAGGTAAATACAATGACTTTGCAGTATGGAGAGTGGTTCACTGTTGAGGTATTTGAGAAGATGTAATAGAATAAAATAACAGTATTAAATTATGTTTCTGGTGAATCTGAGTCATATTTTGAGCCAATTGTGTAATATTACTCAGTAATTGAGCTGTTAAAGTACAAATCTCCTATTTAAACAATGATGTTTACTCACCACATAGATAAGCTATTTACTTCCGTTACTATAGTTATTGGAAGATCAAGTAAATTGACTTAAAATCAGTTAGTATGAAGCGAGACTTGTCTGGCATTGGATGTGTTTACAGCTGTCAAAATGCCGACTTTTGTTCTTAAATATCGCAAAAATAAGCACAGAAATAGAAATAAAAAAATTATTGATATCCCGACAGAGACAGAGAAACCTTGGAAACAAATGTCATAGCCCTGTAAACGCCTAGATAATCCACATTCGTTTTCAAGGTTTCTCTGTCTCTGTTGGGATATCAATAATATCTGATATTTGTATACATTCAAAATGTTGTTGAAATAAAAATGATAGAATCACTTGTATTGTCTTTTTACGGATTTTCAAATAATTAAGTCAACATGCTGTCTTTAATTTAAAACGAAATGTTCATTTGTAAAATTACAATCGATCATTCTTCCTCTCTTATTCTCTATTCAAATTTGTTAGAGGGAAACAAAGTGATACAAATGTATTGGATAGTGGAAGATAGACATAGTGAGCTCCTCCCAATGGACGTGTGTCTTTTTTTCACTGTAAAACACAAATGGAAAATGAAATTTTGACAATTCTCTTTGAAATCACTTGTCTAGACATAACATGTCTCTAGGCATAACTCAATTTTCTCGTAAACTCCAATATGGCGTTGGTTTACTAGTTTCTGCTCATAAAGAATATGAATTATTTCAGATATTGTCGGCTATGTAATTACAACACCCTTTTCATATGCGGTACAGATGAATATGGGACTGCCACAGAAACCAAGGTACGTTTAAAAATACTTTCATTTCTAGGTTATGCAATATGTTTACTCGGTTGTAAATGCCCCCTTTATAACTCCTGCAACACACCTGTTCTCCTCTATGGCTGCGAATCATGGCACCTAACCAGGGCCCAAAATACCAGACTTCTGAGTGCAGAGAATAGCTGTCTTAGAAGAATATTAGGTGTGCGGTGGTTTGACTTTGCAAGGAACACAGAGGTGAGGCAACCCGACCCTTGGTATCTACTGTCATCCGGCGAAGGCGTTTCCCCTGGCTGGGCCATATACTACGCACGCCTCTCGAGAGCCGCCACCATGCTTGCCTATTTTACAAGCCATCAGGTTATAATAATTCGAAATCAGGACGCTCTTGACCCCTAAAAACGATATCCATCTTCAATTTATTGCATGTAAAAAAATATTAGGCCGATTATTATCAGATTTCAAGATGGTTGAGATAGGTGGACGATATGTCGGTTTGAATTTTAGGCTCTGGAAGAGAAGTTGAGCCCCCGGCAGATATGCGACAAGTATTTTGAGATACACAACTCCGTGTATCGCTGGGTCCGTATCGGATTCGACTACTTCGGGAGGACCACCACGCCGGAACAGACAGAGTAAGTGAAAACATATTATATTGTTATTAATGTTATAGGCAGGTAGCTTTTGCTGGTGCGCCTATATCAATGTACTGCTTCTTGTCTGCCTTCTGCATCTAAACGGTTCTTGAACTGGTTGACCGTAGTGGAGTGGAAACCACCCTACTGGGAAGGAAGTTTTTCTTAGGGTTGCGGCAGAATTGGGGAGGATAGAGCTTCCAGTTGTGGCCCCGTAGGTTGGTGTTGGGATTCAGTTGATACATCTTGGGCAGGGGGCAGTCGTAGTAATCATTTAGTATCTTGTAAGATTCAATTAAATTCCCTCTCTTCTGTAGCTCTTCAGATGATGTAAGTCCTTAGTCATAATATACATGAAAAAAAAACAGTAGCAGGAAATGTAAAGCAATGTTAAAGTATATAAAACTATGGACAATCTCAAGACAAGATCTGGTCTAATTCAGTGAATGTTTAAATCTTGATAGACTTACACTGAAAAAGTCCAGATCCATTGGTGCGTGGAAGCCGTAGTTTGTTTTGTGGTGATCAAAGAACACCGCGTCATTATTGCTCAACCTGCCGACCGGAATACTAACGTCACCTTGTGCCAGCAGCGATGGTGCGTTAATCATACCCTTCGGTAACTTAAATACGATTCATTGTTGCAGGATTGCCCAGAAAATGTTCTTGGACCTCTACAAAAATGGGTTCGTCAATACTCAAACTGTGGAACAGTTGCTTTGCGAAGGGTGCAACCGATTCCTGGCAGACAGGTAACTTATAATCTCCATGTAATGTCGGCAACGCAAAGCCCCAAAAACACGGCATAGCAACCCAGAAAAGCATTACACGCATCATGAGAGCCGACAAACTTTCATTACCCTTCCGTTTTTAGGTTCGTGGGAGGGACCTGTCCGCACCGGGCTGCGGCTACGAGGACGCGCGCGGCGACCAGTGCGACGGGTGCGGGAAGCTGGTCAACGCCACGGAGCTCTCCAGCCCGCGCGCTGCAAGCTCTGCGCCAGGGCCCCCGTGCTCAGGGAGAGCTCTCACTTCTTCCTGGACCTGCCGCAGGTAAAGTGACGGTGGAAGAACAGAGGGCCCAGAGTCGAGCCTTGAAGTACACCGCTCTATATGTCGTCGGCGGAGAAGCAATATCACCCGAATGGGAATTGTTGAACTGTAGAGGAGAGCCAAAAAACATTAGGTGTATTATTTTTATTTTATTTTATTGAAATAAACGGCACTCAGTGCCTTTTACATATTAAATATTTACAGCAAATACACGAAATCATAATATACATAAAAAATGTTAAAATAATCCAGCATCAAATAAACATTGCATTAAAACATTAAACTTTAAAACCCAAATTGTATGCACACTAATCGATTATGTGTTAGTTTTGGCTTTTACTTTGTAAGGGACACAGGTTGGGCAACCCAACCCTTGGAATCTACTGTCATCCGGCGAAGGCGTTTCCCCATATACTACGCACGCCTCCCAAGAGCCGCCACGTTGCTTGCCTATTTTACAAGGCATCAGGTTATAATAAACCCTAAACTCGAAATCAGGACGCCCTTGACCCCTAAAAACGATATCCATCTTCAATTTATAATAAAAATTGCCATATTGCATGTAAAGTAAAAGCCAAAACTTATTAAGGCCAAAATTGCTTTAACAACCCTTCTAGCAACCAATGTCGTAGAGGCCATTTTAGCCTAAATGAGTTTTGGCTTTTACTACATTTGTAGCTTGAAGGTTCGTCACATTATCAATGGGGGTTCTTCCCGATTTTTTATTTTTGATTTCAAAAAATTTTTTTACAATGTCATATGAATTTTCTAGCGCGGTTTGAAATAGCACTTTTTCAAATCGTTTGCAAAATCCTCCATTTGGCGCGTATGCGGTGTGACGTTACAGCAATATAGGCGCTCACTACGGAATGAATTTCACGACGGGACGGGAATGACGTCATTAGCCAATAACGGGCGTTAAAAATCATTCGTATTTTTGTGTTTTTAAAACATAAATTTATAAATTAAAACAAAATTTTTGATCATTGTGTTTTATATAGTTGGAATTGTAAAAACATACTTTAAATATTTATAACGTTTTCAAGGATATTCATGCTATCGGGAAGAACCCTATTACAGAAAATTATGCTTTTCCAGAGAGAAAACTGAGATCGATGTTTGTATGGAGAAACTTTCTCTAAATTCAATGTTTTTTGCTGTGCGTTTCTAGTTGGAGCCTCTCCTGCAGACCTGGGTGGCCTCCAGCGAGGCCGGGTGGTCCAACAGCGCTCAGCAGATCACCAAGGCCTGGCTCAAGGCCGGCCTCAAGTCTCGCTGCATCACCAGGGATCTCAACTGGGGGGTGCCGGTGCCAGTAGACGGCTTCAGAAACAAGGTAACTACTTATACTGGGAGAAAAAGAAGTCAAGTCTTACCTATATCAAAAAAGTTAGCTAAATGCTTAGCAATTTTCTCAACAGATGTGAGAAATATCTGATTAAAGTGAAACGACGTGTAATAATTCCTACTAATAGATGTTCCGAAATTTGTCATGTATTGTATGGTTATCAGATGATGGGCGGAATGGGGAATGTTGTAATACATCAAGTGGCCAAATGACATGTCATAAGCCCTGTTAACGCCTGGTGGAGTGGCGTGTAAATAGCCACTCCAGACGGGGATGATAACTTCGAAAAGTAAAGAGATAATGACAAAATTGAATACCTAATATTGTTAGACAAATTTCCAACAGCGGGCGTTTACTTGGGCGCTATGTAAATATGTTATGACTTCATAAATACAAGAAAATACCCAGGATAAGTCAGATGCAAAGGCGTCCACTAACCTGAGATTCTTCCCTGATCTTCCTCGTGATTGCGAAGCGGCGGACGAATTGATGAATCCAATAGTTGGAGACGGCGGTGATGGACACTAAACTTGATGGCACACACAGATGACGAGGAAAAACACAAATAAATAGCGAAAAACTTATATAGCGGCGGCGATGACAGAGTGAAGAAGTTGATTCGAGGAGCGTAGCGGCGTTATTCATATGTTGTCGAACCACATTGGAACATGAATTCAAAAAAATTAGTGGGTACCTACATATTGGCCTAACCATAGATAATCCTTGCAAAATGAAGTACTTATTCTGGCTTGACCACCTGGTAATCCACATTCGTTTCCAGTTTTCTCTGTTGGGATATCTACAATATTTGGTATTAGCCCAGCATGGGTATAATCCAGTAATCTGTCTACAAGTATTTGTACACATTCCCAATGTTGATGATATTTTGATTTGACGCAGGTATTCTACGTGTGGTTCGACGCCCCCATTGGGTACATATCCATCACCAAGAGATACACGGACCAGTACGAGAAGTGGTGGAAACCGGACCCCAAACACAAAGTGAGTTAAGTCTAACTAACTAACTAACTAACTAACCATCACTCTGTCCTGACAAACTCCCTTTCGAGAGATCGCATTTCAACAGCATTCAGTCTACTTTCATCCTTCTTTTTCCAACACCACGCTTCACTACCATACATAAGGGTTGGTACCAGAACTCTGTTGTGTACTGCCAATTTTGCTTCTTTCGATAAGTTCTTATTTGCCACTATCGATTTTAAGGCACCATTAACTCTGTTTCCTTCTCTCAATGTCCTTATCCACATTTCCGTCTCTTGTAAACATACTTCCCAAACATACAAACTCTTCAACCTGCTTTAATCTGTCTCCACTGGACTCCAAATATGATGTAGATTCACCAGTTTTCAGGATGTACCACGAGTTCTGTTACTCCATGTGTATTTTTTTAGTACAGAAATTTTTAATCTACGCATATTCATATAAGTAAGTACTGGCATGAATTGCAAAATATCAATATACAATAAATCTATAAGACAATATGGTTTCTCTACAAAACAAAGATTCTTTATTTTAATTTTTCATAAATAATAACAAACAATTTTACATAAATAAATTATAAATCATAATAAATCACCTGTAAAACAAAGAAACGATATTAAAAGTCTTTTACTATAATTATTTTAGTCTTAATTATTAACATCAACCCATTTTCACTAACTAGACTATTATTCCATCTCTATAGTAACAGATTACAGCTCACTGCTTTACCAACCATGTTGACTTCCATCTGTTGGTAAAGCAGTGGCCCTGCACTTAATCCACAACCCACTCCACAGGTGGCGCTGAAGAAAGTATTTCTTTACAAATATATAAATATTGTGTTGCCAGGTGATACTCTACCAGTTCATGGCTAAGGACAATGTTCCCTTCCATTCCGTTGTGTTCCCGGCCACTTTACTGGGGATAGGACAGAAGAACGTTATGGTCAAACACATCATGGCTACTGGTGAGTTCAATATCGTCATTATTCCATATCCCATCCGTACGTGGAGCGTTGGCATTCCAGAGCCCTCACTGGACAATGCAGATTAAACAAACACCTCAATAGAATGGGCCTCTCGGAATCTTCTACTGTCGGGGAATGAGTTCGTGGCCTTCGGGGAAAGAAGTGTGTGCAGAGGGTGCATCCCCCGCCACGTTCCTCTTCTACCCGCTCGCCCCTAGGTCATGGGGACATTTAGTGATGTGCGTACTACTGCCGATTCGGATCGCTAGTTTATTTTTTAAATATCTCGGGATTCCGAAACACAGCAGTTCTCTGTTTCATGGGATGGTATACAATTGAAATTGGAATAAGAGGTTTTATTATTGCTAAGCGAATATAGTTTACATGTGGTCAGGTCTATTGTTTGTGTTGGGTTGAGACATGAATGGATAGATAATTTAAGATGTTTTTTATTACGGGTGAGTAGAGTTATGGGTGCAATATCACACTTATAACTAAAAAAGTCGTAAATTACCCATGTATTCATCTCTCAACCATAAACAAACAATAGGCCAGACCACATGTACCACATAAAACGACATACTACACTCACTTAACAATAATATTACAAACTTCTTGTTTCCTATTGTACACTATCTTTGTTTTAATTTCAATAATTGATAATGTAAACTACCCCTTGAAAAAGTTAAACGCGTTGTTTCAATATTTTAGCTTTCTTACTATTCCCATTATCAAAATTTTCATTTATTTAGCTAGGTACTTGTCGATTTATATCGATATCGATTTTCAGAATATTGTAGCAGTAACAGCACTAGCCGCATTCCTTCCGAGCGCCACGAACTCATTCCCCAACTTTAGTTGTAGGTTATGCAGTGCAGGTGAAGGGACATCTAAACACATCCTATGTGACTGCGATGTCTGATCATCAAAAGAGAAGTTACATTCTTGGAGGCCAGATGATGTAAAGGATCTCGCTCCCTTCCTAGTGGCTTGGGGGAGGAACTATGGCATAGGGTGTGCCTCACCCTCCCCAAGGCTACAGGCTAGAAGGATGAGGACTAACTTAACTTAAAGCCCACTTTATACGGGACAGTTTACTGTGCAGTTTCTTGTTCAGAAAACTACACAGTCTCTTGTACCGTTTTCTGACCAATAAAAACTGCGCGGTGTGAATTTTACCTTTACACGGCACAGTTTACTGTCTGTAGGCATGCGCAGAACGCGACAGTCGGACCATAGAATACACAGTCGGACTGCCATAAATTTTATTTTTATTTTGTTAAAAACAATAACAGACAAAAGGATACTAAATATAATACAAAAAATATTTTAAAATATGCCTAGGTAGACCAATTGCCCTTTAAAATTGTTCACATCGTGCTTAATTGAGTGACATACACACAATGATTAAGTAAATATAAAAGCAAGAGTGATTACACATATCTCAAGAACAACCTTCTCTTGAACCCATCTACGGAGCTTCCGAAGATGTCCCATCTGTACCTTCAGTGCTGTCCCTGTGTATTACATTGTACTCTCTGCACATACGAGAGAGAGGATTGTAATACCCTGTATTGGAGGAAAAGCGCTCAACTCTGAAAATGTCTGGATTACGCAGTCGTAAATTGGCACGCAGACCGATTTCACTTATTAGCGTTGTGTCAAGGTGACTATTTATAATTTTATGCAAGCAAGTGAGATTGATTACTTTTCTCCTTTTTTCTAAACTGTCCAGTTTAAAGAAATGTAATCGATCGAAATGTTGCCATACTAATAATCTCTATCGATTTTGTGGAGATTTATCGAATCTACTGAAAATGTACAACCGATTTACCGATTTTGGAGTCGTTTAAATTTTAAGGCATTTATTTTATATAAGCGCGGATAAATTCAACATATATTTGAATAACTTTAGGAACTTCTACTGATTTTACAATTTGGCAACATTACTCATCTGTCAAATAGTCGTTATTCGATATTTTGAATGTCGATCTAGGATTTCAGTTCATATTATTTATTACATTATATTCATATTCGCCATAGTAAAAGTATTATTTGTAATATTACCGATACTATTGAATATTATATACGTATTATACTGTCGTAATCGCCGCGGGTGATGCGCGTGTATTAAAACTCTCCTGTATTAAGCAAGCGATCGACTACCAGTTCCCCCTCCCAGGTCAGGTTTGCGTCCCGCAGCTCTGAAGCAAACTGCCGACGGATTGTCAACAGTGGACGTCCAGGACGCCGAGAACCTGATGCCTTGTAAAATAGGCAAGCATGGTGGCGGCTCTCGGGAGGCGTGCGTAGTATATGGGGAAACATCTTCGCCGGATGACAGTAGATACCAAGGGTTGGGTTGCCTCACCTCTGTGTTCCTTACGCAGTCAAACCACCGCACACCTAATATTCTTCTAACATACCTATTCTCAAAACTCAGAAGTCTGCTGTTTTGGGCCCTGGTTAGGTTATAAGAGTTGAGTTGTAGTAAATACTTCACTAATATTGTGTTCATAATATTTTCAGAATATCTCAACTATGAAGACGGCAAGTTTTCCAAATCGCGAGGCGTCGGTGTATTTGGCTCTGATGCCCAGGTAAATACATAATTTATTTGAACTAACTAACTAACCATCATGCCAACTTATTCTTGTCTCCTGGGCTTAAATATTCAGAACCTGTTTCCCAACACTTGCACCACACTCCAAAACATATACACAACATAAACATTTCAAACACTTATTTTGTTGTATATATTGCCTTGACCAATGCATTCTGCCCGTCCTTACTTATGGCGCGGAAACAATGACTCTGACCAAGCAATCCTCCCATAAGTTGCAAGTTGCACAGAGGAGCATGGAGAGAATTATGCTTGGAATAACATTAGGACACGATTTATTTATGCGCTCTAGAAGGCCTATCGTCCAGCATGTGTGATTGACATCAGTTACAGGCTGAATCTGCCCCGAATGACTGCCTTGAAATATTAATCTTAATTTTTTAATATTTTTTTCACAAAAATAAATAGCTCGTGTTATTGTGCATTAAGTTCAATATAAAAAATCTCCCCATGAATAAACAAATAACTTCCAGGACACGGCATCCCCTGCCGAACGTGCCTTTGGCCAAGTTCCGCTTCTATCTGATACAAAATAATCATCACCTGCAACGAGGGCCACAGCCATTTAACAGTCAATTGTAACAACCGCTTAAGGGCCACTTTATACTCCTCGCTCTCAAACGCGGGCCAACGTAACCGAGTAGTGAAAGGGAGCAAATTATTATTTATTTTTTCGAAACTAACAACCTGGGCAACTCGCCTATATTTCCCCGTAGGGAAGAAATATAGAGGGCGTGTTCCTGCGCCAACGCCTTCACGGGGGACCTCGCGAATCCGTCTTCTAGCCTGACTGTCGCGCTGGCAATTATTTTTTTTTTTAACGAGCAATTGGATGCCGGCGTGCTAGAGGCCCTCGTCTTCCATAACAGGGAGGTCAGAGGTACGTAGGGCTTACTACAGGATTACTACAAATCCACTAAATGCACAATTGTCCTAGTCTGCTCAAGTTGCAGGTAATATAATCTTCCACTAGGAGCTTAGGTTAAACAGTATCTTTACATAACTGTAAAGAGTAGGTCCTTCCCTATCACAATGGCGCCCAACGTGGGGCCTGCGTACCATTACGTTATAATGTATGAATGCGGAGGAAACAAAAGATGTATGCCAGGACAGAGTGGTGTGGCTTTTCTACATACCTCTGCCTTAACCCTTTGGTGAAACGGTGGACGGTTTAGTTATTTATTATTATTATCATAGGCAGGCAGCTTTTGCTGGTGCGCCTATATCTTGTGTACTGCTTCTTGTCTGCCTTCTGCATCTACCTGACCGTACCCAATGAGTGGGACAACTAGGCCTGGCAACTTTGTTCACCCTAACTTGGGAAGGGAAGTTTCTCTTGGGTTGAGGTGGGATTGGGGGCGATAGAGCTTCCAGTTTGTGGCCCCGAGTAGGTTGGTGATCGGATTTAGTTGATACATCACGTTGACACAAATGAAAGCCCCACCCTTTCCCTAGACTGCTTTAAAGACTATTGCGTCTTTTTTCAGTCCAGCCAACTCTACCGATTTTTTTCAACAAGCTAAACCACGATTTTAAGATTGTTAGTGTGATAAAAATACGGATGAATTTATGATTATGTACGCGAACAAATGCTTTCAGTGTACCCCTACCACTGTCTCGGCTTATGTATTATAATTGTCATTGTTTCCATCACCCCAAAACCAACCAGAGTCGGCCAAATTAACAGTGGTAGGGGATGTTAGTTTCTACCCCGATAATTATTTATTAGTAATTACTACCACCCGTGTGGAGACCGCATACTCGCCTCCCCCATCCCAGACAACCACGTCCGTGCATCCGCGGTCAGGGTCTGAAAAGGAGGGGGGATTAGGAAAAAGAGGGAGGGGACAGAACGCATGTGTGCATCTCACACTATCATCCTATCATCGTATCTGGCAGACACATATTTCATACGTCCCCTGCCGTACCTTATCACAAAATCTCGTTGACACAGTTGACGCAACTGTTTACTATGTATATGCGGAGAGTCCATGAGGCTTGCAAGCAGCGTGACGCCCTCCGCCACGTGTTGAACATCTCCCGCCTGGGCAACCAGTACGCAGTCAGGCAGCAGCGGTGGGAGCTACTCAAGGGAACGGAAGACGCCAAGTATGTGTACACAACTAGGATATTTGACTCCTGATGCTTACGATCGCAAGCTAAACTAATCTCGTCGGAGGTCGCCAATTATCTTATAAAAAATGGCGGCCATCTGCTCGAGACAATGTGACATTTTGTGTCATAGAAAAAACGATGAAACATTTGTGTCATTCCATAGACAGTTTCATATTGTTTAGTTTTGGAACGCGATTTAACCAGAGAATTGAGTAAAACCCCGATGTCAAACAACCCCATTCTGAAGTAACTAATACTTTTACTCTTACCCACGTTGTTTTTTAACTAAAGTACGGACGTAACTTCTGATCAAACAATCCGGCATAAGGATGGTTAGAAGATGTTGGCCAAGCAATAAGTTTCACTCTTGCCATGTAATCGTAATGAGGTAATCCAATGCTACTTGGAATTGAATTTAAAAAATGCTTTCGTGTAGACGCGAATATTTGAAAATTTGAATTGGATGAAATAATCCAAAAATTGTTGAAAATAGCATTCAATTCAAAATCTTATAACAATGACGTCACTCCTTGTAATTTTTAGTGTAGTGTGTTCCGGTGTCCTTTTTTAAGCCCCCGTAGCCACATTTCAAGAAAGTGGACGCGTTCCATGGCATTTTAATATGGAATACAATCTTCTATCGCAAAACAAGATGGCCGCCATTCAGTCTCCCTAGAACAGCTGTTAACAGTATATCTGACAGTTGAGTTGACGGTATATTATCTGTGCTCCCGCCGTCCGTCCCGCGTCAGTTTGCATAGAATTTTGACAGTTTTGTTACTGGCTGGAGAAATACCATGCCGTTAGCCACTCGTTTTATGACGTCACTCCTGCAAAAATGACGCACTTAGTACATAGTAGTATTTGGCGCGGTATTTGAAATGTGCAACTTTGAAAAATCGTATCTTCATTAAAACACACAAAAAAAAAAGTATAGCACAGCTAATAGAAAAACAATAAATTATAAAACAGTTGCATTGCTAATTGTACATGAAGTTTTGAATGAATGAATATTTGCAGAGTTCGCGCCGCAACTGTTGTGGGATTGTCGTGTAACCTGTCAAATGCCTGCTGGGAGTCCTGCTCCAACCCCGTCATGCCGGAGACCTCCTACACCCTCCTGCCCAACTCGCACCAAGCTGGAGGGACTTCGGGCGCCCTGAACCCAGAGTAAGGGCCACACCTAAATAAATACATTCACAAAATGTCAAACACATCATCATCATCATACAGATATGTTATTTTTAAATTGGGTAGAATATTCTAGAAAAATATTGATTACTCTCTTTTTAAAAAAATTCGTTAAATTTGTTAAAACTGGAGGACAGGAGAATTTTTTGTGACTTATTAAATTTATACAAAATTATTCATTCAATGTTTGATACCCCTGAAATTTCCGTCACTTATTAATTTTTAATGTGCCGTCTAGAAATACTCGTTATACCCTTCAATACTGCGCCAATATACATCTACAGCATATGGGTGCAATTCCTGTCATCAATAGACTCCACAATCTAGGGCAATAAGTTTATGCATACTGGCGATACATTCAATGTCAATTTTAATGCCTACAAGTATTTGGCACTTCTAAATTATTTCAATGCCGAATGTATCGATTAGTGTGCATACAACGAGTTTTGGTATTTTAGAATTTTTATTTTATAAAAATGTAATTCATCAAAAACTATTTCTTAATAGAACTTTTTAGTTACATTTTTTTTATATTTTAGACAATGATTTTAATTTTTATTACAAATATAATCATATTTGTGCCAACATTCGTAAACTTTGCAAATACATTAAGCACTTTATATACTAATCAAAGTTTGTGGAGAGAAGAGAGCAGTTGGTTATAATATACAAAAAATTATAATTAAGTCAGTTAGGGAAAAAAAACCCTGAAATTCAGTATCGTGGTTAGAACCCATTTACAATAAAATATAACCATGTACTACATTTTATTTTTAAAGAACGATTTTTATTTTTATTCCTATAATTTATTACAAATTACGTACATCCTATTCACAATTTGTTAGTTCATGCGCGGCACGTAAGGGTAAGTGCGACGGGGTTTCGTGCGCGCTACAAGGGTGCGCTTCGCCGCTCGCGTCGTAAACAAAGGCGTGGTGACCAAAGTTCCTTTACTAAAATTCTGAGGAATTAATTCTTATGGTGCACTTTTAGTTTTTTTTTATTTGACAAAATTACATGCGGTTTTTTTAATTGGAAATGGGTTCTATTAACGATACTGAATTCAAAAGTTTTTTTTTGTTAACTGACTAAAAAATAACCCTGTATACTAGAAGAGAGCGAAATTGACATGACAGCTGAGTATATAGATTGAAATTCTGAAGTCAACAGGTTGCAAAGGAAGCACACTGCAACAGAGTTGCTACTTTTCGTAAAAAAAGATTCGGTGTGCTGTCGAGACCACTGGTGGAAAGTTATTACCTATCTTTGGCATACGTATCGAACAACCACTCACGCACATACAAACAGACAGGAATATATAAATGAAATATAAGACATTTTTTTAATATATTAAAAATATTTTATAATCAATATAATTATAACCTGACTTCATTATTATATTATAATAACCATAACCTCTGGTATAAATTCATAAAATATGGCGAAGACAATGCCAACAAACGAAGTGCCAGTAATTTGCCACAATTTTCACTGAAAAAAACACTGGGGAACATAAAGAGCAACGTTCTTTGGTCTTGCAGCGCTATCGGTGTTGAAACTTGGTACTGTTAATTCCGGCTTTCAATATCAGAGATCTATAAAAGTATCATACCTGTATCATAAACAAGTATCTTGATACAAGCATCAGTGACTGTGGCGTCCCATTTTCGGCTCTTAGCGCCAGTTTCTTAAAAATCAAGCGGTGACGCGGTTTTCTCGAGCCAAACATTCCAACCCCAAAGTGTCTAACCCGAGCCGCAAACGAAGTAGAACTTCAAAAAAAGTCCGTTCAAATCCATCAGCTGCACTGAATTTAAAGTACTGGACTAATAAAAATGCCTAAGCAGTCTGCTATTATCAATTATGAACTATGCATGATGAATTTCTATAAATCTCTTTTAAGTTAATCTTCTGTGCTTGGTTGGGCTGATAGTTAATGAAGTCCTGTTACCTGATTCCAGCTAACCCATGTTCCGTGTCCTGCTGGGGGCCGGCCACCACAGATTCGGATCCCCCGCGCCGCTCTTCCAGAAGCTTGGAGCCCGCCCGGGTCGATGAGCTGAAGAAGAAGTACGCCGGGAGACAGGCCACGCCCACCGGGGCGGCGCCGCCCAACTTTACCAAGGAACAAAAGGAGAAGAAGAATCTAAAACAGGTACCGATATTGGAAAAATAATGGGAAATATTTTCTTTCATTTGAGATCTTATGATATACTCAAGAATATATTTCCTTTCGGGCTGCTTTCAAATAGTCGGGAATAACTGTGTCAGAAAGCAGGAAACAAGTTGTGCTTGGAGTGGGATTCGAAACTTAGAGATTCTAATCCAGAATCCCCGAATCTACCACTAGATCACAACCAGTCGTTCAAAATTAGAACATATTATCTTAATTTCTCCTCTAATACATTGGTGTAATAAAACCTCGATATACAAAGCGGGAAACCAGTGAATCTCACAGAATTTTGGAGTCCAATTTGTAGAAACACATTATTTTTTATTTGACCCATAGTTTTTCCGAGAAAATTTGAGTACAAATATAGATTTTTTTTCAAATTTCTAAAAATATCATGTATTCGTTTTAGTCAAATTGATAATACCCACAAATAAAACAAGTTCAAAAACAGCTTTTTAATATGAATTTGTGCAATTTTACTATTAATCTGCGTACTGATGAAAGCTTTTATGAGAAGATTTTTTCAAGCTCAGATTCAAAAGCCACGTTACACATTAGACTCCAAATATGATGTGGATTCACCAGTTTTCGAGTGGTACCTAGAGTGTGTGTACTCTGTGCATAATTTTAAATTTGACATTTCAAAAACCGACAAATATTTTTCTTTGGTCTTTCAGGGCGAGAAAGTCCGCAATTTGAAGGGCTGAGCGGCGCGGAGAAGGCGGTCTGGCAGCCCGAGGTGCAGGTCCTGCTGGCCCTGAAGAAGCAGCTGGGGGGCGCCACTGGGGGCGGGGGCGCCACCGGGGCCGAGGGGGACAAGGAAAACGCCGGCGGGCAGAACTGGCCGCACATAGAGGAAGACATTGCTAAGCAGGTAGGTTATCACTGGAAACTGCCATTAAAAGGTTATTGTTTGAGTCATGCGTATCAGGTCATGTTACTGCAAGTTTTAGGAATGTGTGGGGGCAAGAAGAGAGGTAAGAAGATAGACAAACACGCACGTGCAGACACGCGACGTCCCTTGCCAGACCGCAACCTGTTCCCCGCTCCTGTCATGTGACAGTATAGCATAATAAACCCATAAAACTTGTCGCCTCTCTGTAAAAAAATACACAATATGTTATAACGTCTGTGTAAAGTTCAATACCCGCGGAAAGAACCATTTGTCAAAATGTTACAGGGAGACAAAAAACCCCCAATTTCGTAAAAAAAAAGAGTAAACATGAAATTTTTATAGGATATACGCGGGTATTGTGTGTGAATATGGTTTATTTCGCGAGGGTGTTTGACACTAAACCGAGTGCTAGCAGTCTAATATGGTCCAATTTTTAAATATTTGCAAATAACCAATCCGACTGCGGCTTGTTTCGTTCAACGAAAATCACCAAAAATGCGTATTTTGAACTTATTGGCTCATACGCGGTATTGAACTTACATAGACGATATTATAGATCCAACATTTTGAATGTATACAAATACTTGTAGACAAATTACTGGATTATACCCATAATAACGCTCGATAGAGTCTTACTTACCAATATAGATAGATTTACAAAAATGCTTAACAATCTTCTCAACAGATGTCACTAGAGAGAAAAAACCAACTCAAATGTGGATACTTCTGTACAAACTCAATATAGTAGTTTCAAAAATTTTGTTATATATGGTTGTCAGATGATAGGGCGGAATGGGGAATGTTTAAGTACATCAAGTGGCCACTTAACCCAGCCCATGACAGGTCATAAGCCCTGTAAAACGTCTAGAAAACCCACATTCGTTTCCAGAGTTTCTCTGTCTCTGTTGGGATATCAATAAAACCAATAGTGTTTCACTAGACATCCCTGACCACACTGGTGATGCAATTAACGTGGTGGACTTTACAAAGGTTTCATGGTTGATTGATTCCAGGGAGAGAAGGTCCGCTCACTGAAGGCCGGCGGAGGGGACAAGTCCGTGTGGCAGCCGGAGGTCGACCGACTGCTGGCCCTTAAGAAGAAACTCGCAGAGGCCCAGAAAGCTGTGAGATTCCCTTCCTTAACTTACTATTACTACTTCCGATTGCACGCACTTACCTTCTTGCTCGGAGAATTTTGCCGATTCATTCCATCCATTTGCACGATTTTTTTACCGTAGTCGAACCGACACAGCCCACCAACTACAAATCTTTTTTAGGATTACCGTGCTATGTTTTTTTTCTTCTTCGACGTTATGGCCACTGTTGCAGGCGCCATCTTCAGGGTAAAGTATGTGTGCTGTCAAATGTGATGTGTTTATGTACTTGGAATTTGTACCGTGTCGCAGTCGGCAGTAGGAATTTCGGTGTTTGCGTTTGCATGCAGTATTACTACAGGAAAAAATAATCCAAAAGTGACTTTCCGATATCTGGTTTTTTTTTTCTGGCCTTTGGTGAAGTCTTAACAAAGTAAACATTCGATTTTCAAGTGGCCTTCTTACTGTATGAAATTAATGTGTTATGTGTTTTTTTTAGGCTGGAATCGTTCCCCCCGCTGAGCCAAAAACTGCTTCCAAGACCAAAAAATCTGCCAAGGCCAACAAATAGTTTGCTAGTAAAAAATATAAAATATATTCAAATGAAAATACGTGGTTTAATGCATTTTTCTCAGAGATTATATAATATTTTGAAGTTTACAAACAAAATATAAGATAGATTCGAATAAAAATACATGGTTTCATGCATTATATTCTCAGAGATTACTAATCCTTTGAATCTAATGGAGGTTACAAACAAAATATAAGATAGATTTGAACTGCCAATAAAAATACATCATGCATTTTCTGTATTTTTTTTTACAAAAATAGAAAAGAAATACCTGTAAAAATACATGCTAAATTAATAAATTGTCGACTGGAGTTGCTAAATTCGCCAACATCCCCCATCTGAAGGAGAGTCTACATATTGATCCAATCCGATAAGTAATAATAAATAATTTATATAAAATAAATAAAAATATGGACCCAAAATGTAGAACAACACACTTCAAGTAGATCGGAAGACTGTTGATTATTATTAAATTTGAGATATTATGCGACATGCTAAAAGCTGATATATGCCTATATCGGACAGTTAGTTAGGTATACTAACTTGATCCGGGGGCGGGAGCACAATGCCTCCATTTTAATACGTGTAACACTATTCACACTATGGAGTTCTGGTACCAACCCCTATGTATGTTAAGTGAATCTGGAGTTGGAAAAAGGAGGATGAAAGTAGATTGATGCAGTTGAAATGCAATCCAATGACTATGGATGAAAGTGTACAGGATATCCAAATTAGAGCAAAGTGCCAAGGCTGGAGATATAGCATTATCCACAAAATTTAAGAAAAGGTCCTTTAGGATAGGTTCGGACATGTAAAAAAAATTTCCGGACCCCCCAAAAACAAAATAAAATGGCGAAATTTTTCTCACAGTTGGATCAGTGAAAGACTGTGAATTCCATACAATAGTCCGCCGTCTCAAATAGGAGTATATTAACAAAAAAAAAACGCTAAGAGTATATTCTAACCATCATTTATTGAAATTCATACCGATGCGATTAGATTTTTGGATTGCCGTTGTCCCCCCAATATCACCTACATTTTTGAAGTAGAGTCCCCGCCGTTTTTAGATCCAACACAAGTAAAATAATATAAAAATATTGCGTCTAATGTGAAATCGATACAGAACAGGGGATAGTTTTTTAACGACTATCTGCAGAAATGAAATGACTGTTCCGTGTGAATATGCAGTGGTACTAACCAAACCTATTAAATGATTTGCTGAGCAAAACTTTTTAAATCCTTGTAGTTCTTATCCAGATGGCAAACTCCCCATAAGAATAACAGGACAGTAGTTTTTTTCCCTTAAAAGGCCAGGGTTTAGTGTGCCGTATCCACTTTGCAAGTATAATCGACGTAGATGGCCTTACAGTCGCGTAGTAAATCTACCGATAGTGCTACATCAGAAGAGGTTTTCGAAATTCTCCAGGCATAACGTGAGATCTTTTGTAATCAGCAAAACCTAGAGAGCTGCAAACAGAGTTTATGTATCAAAACCAGCATGAATGGCACTATACATTTTAGTATATGCCAAAACAAAAAGTCCTTCCAGCTAATCTTCTACCTGCTTTCTTGCAAATTTTGAAGCTGACGAGTTCCTTTCGAGACGATATGCAGTGATACCAATATGGGGGATGCCTATTGTTTCAATTCAGCAATGATTTAACACTGGCTGATGATAGAAGATTGCAGTATCTGGCATAACACTTATTAGTGGTAGTAGAAGCAGTGAATTGATATAAAGAGTTTCGGCAGTGAGAAAGATTAGATTGAATGCAAGATCTGACAATGCCGATCTTTGTGGTGGGTAAAGTTCTATCGTATGATAGCCTTACAATTCATATCTAAAAAGTAAAAAATTTCTTTCCTCAAATAAAAAAAATTAAAATATCGTTCCCGTCCATTAGAGCAGAGAATGCACACGGGCTAAGCACCAAGCATGTATATTCTAGCTGAGTCGCAGTTTGCCGTCAGCTTGAAGTAGAGTCGAAATGGGATGAAATGAAAGAAACGGCTTAATAAAAAGACATGATGCGACCTGCCTGGTTGTAGGAAATCAATTCAGCCATGCCGAACTGAAAAACGTGGCATGATCCAGTAAAACAAGTGCATGAAGATGGGGCATTAAGAAGACGGATAATCGACGTGCGTGCATGATAAGATGTAAGTGAATGTGGAGGATGCCGAGAGAAGTGTGCCAGTGACAGAGTGGGAGTGGCGTTCTTAGGATCCTCTCTGCCTACCGCTTGTGGAAATGGCGTGATATGTTAGTTAGATTTACCTACTCGTAGTAGTAATAACTGATGAAGCAGAATTATATTTGGACGATTGGAACGAAATGGTCCCAGTCAGGTGCATGATAGAGGGAAAAGTAAAGATATAATTAATGATGAACTTGATGACTTAATTTGAAATTAAAAAATCATTTGTTATTTTTTTTACCATTTTTATTACATTCAAAATACATTATTTTGATAATATGATTAATTCCCAAAATACAATAATACAAGGTAAATGGGTTATCTCTAGGTACCTTGGTAATATCAGGCACTGTACAATTTATTTTTCAATAAAAACCGTTACAAATCAATCAAACAAAGGTACAAGAATATTATTAGTAAATGGCACAGCGTTCGGAATCAAAATGGCGGTAAAAAAATATACAAAACTTTGTTGCTGTTGGCACATCGTTACCGAAATATAGATGGTTCTACTGTTTCATATTATATTATACAAAAATAGATTTGCTTTTCTTCGGATAATGGGATTGAAACCAAAATTTTTCTGTGAATGCAGAAAATTAAAGCGAAGAATCAGTAAGCCAATCAGATGCAATCCGATTCGTAAATTGGATAATGAATAATGGAGATACCAATCAACTTATACTTAAATCATACAAAATCTTTAAAAAAATCAAACTTCTAATGATTTATATCTCGCTTATTAATTATCCGATTTATAAACGGATTGCACCGTTGATCTTGTGAATTTATGTTTTATTTATCTGCAATTCACAGACAGACGAAATTTTTAGTTAAATGAAAATTTAGTTGATAGTAAAATATTCGTCGATGAAGAAACGATACACGATAGTTGGGGAATGAGTTTGTGGCGCTCGGAAGGAATGCGGCTAGTGCTGTACTGCTACAATATTCTGAAAATCGATATCGATATAATCGACAAGTACCTAGCTACATAAATGAAAATTTTGATAATGAGGAATAGTAAGATAGCTAAAATATTGAAACAACGCGTTAAACTTATTCAAGGATAGTTTACAATATCAATTATTGAAATTAAAACACTAGATAGTGTACAATAGGAATCTAAAAAATTGAAATTGAAACACAGAAAGTTGTATATTAATATCTGCTAAGTGAGTGTAGTAAGTCGGATTTATGTGGTACACTTGTGTTACTGGCCTATTGTGTTTATGGTTGAGAGATGAATACATGGGCTAATATTCGATTTTTTTTTGTTATAAGTGTGATACCCATAATAAAAAACGTCTTAAATTAACTAATCCATTCAATGTCTAACCTAACACAAACAAATGGACCTGACCACATGTTAACTACATAGCGCTTCAGCAATAACAAAACCTCTTATAGTCCAATTTCAAATTGTTATACCATCCCATGAAAAAAGAGAACTGCTGTGTTTCGGAATCCCGAGATATTTTGAAAAATTAAACTAGCGATCCGAATCGGCAGTAGTAACGCACATTACTAAATGTCCCCCAGACCTAGGGGCGAGCGGGTAGAAGAAGGAACGTGGCGGGGATGCACCCTCTGCACACACTTCTTTCCCCGAAGGCCACGAAACTCATTCCCCGACAGTACATACAGGTCAAAAAATCACTTTTTTATTAAATTTTCATAAAGAAGCGAATTCC
Source organism: Micrasema minimum (assembly GCA_022494985.1). NCBI lineage: Eukaryota > Metazoa > Arthropoda > Insecta > Trichoptera > Brachycentridae > Micrasema > Micrasema minimum. The sequence goes on from JAGVSP010002565.1 coordinate 26,620, forward strand.
GCCCATGTTGTTTATTTAGTTCCTAATATATCCGCTGGCATGACGCACAGAGGCAACCTAGGGTTCAATTTTGTATGAAAAAACGCCATCTCCAATATTACCCTAACACTAAATACCGCCGGCGGTCCAAAACAAAGAAAAGTGTCTAAATGTTTTTTGTGTCTCGTGTACAATTAAATTATTATTGGCATTTGGGCGGTATTGTTTCTTCATCGACAATATACAAGACTATTATGATTTTTCTATGAGAAAAATACAATATGAGTTAATTTTCCATGGAATAATAAAAGAACCCTGAATTTTTTACACAAAAAAATAACAAGAATTGAGTTTTTTTTTGTATATATAAGAATATTAAATTTATTTTTATATAGTGTGTAAACAAACTCGATGTGCAACTTGAAAACTGGTGAATCTACATCGTATTTGGAGACAATTGTGTTATATGACTTTTTAATCTGAAGCTTGAAAAAAAATTTTTTTTTCTTCTCGCAAAAGTTTTCAAAAGTATGGCCGATTGAGTAAAATTGCTCAAATTCTTATTAAAACGCGTTTTTTAATTTTGTTTTCTTTATGGATAGTATTAATTTGACTAAATACATGATATTTGATAACAGTTTGCAAAAAAAAATCTAAAAAAAATTCAACTACATACTCAATTTTCTCAAAAACTAAGGGTCAAAAAAAAAAAAATCTGCAAAAATCGACTCCAAATATGATGTAGATTCACTGGTTTTCCGATTGTAACATCGAGTTTTGTAACACCCTGTATCGGGTACTTTTAAAAAATGTTACAACCTTATTTAAATATTTTTTCAATGCACGTATACAATATATTTATTTCTATGTTTTTGAACTGGTTGGAAAGGCGTTTAACGAAGTCAAACATTCTTGTAACTTCTGGGTAGTTTGAGGTATATTGCTCACAAACTTCTGCGTAACAACTATTTTATATTCCTAGAACATTTCAACGATGTAAAAAAGATGCGAAAATTTTTATCTACATGACTCGAGTATAAATATGCACTAAGGTTAAAAATCTTAATTCGCATCCTAAAATATATGCTTGGCAATTTTTTCCTTTAATTTCGGGGATTTCTTTAGCTGGAAGTAGAAGTTAGTAATTCCAGAATCACTAAGAGTCATCTTTCGACAGATTGCGATTCGCATGCGACTTACGACTGCAATATTTTTACAATTAAATTCAATTTTAATCACATACATTATTGGTTAATTATTATTGGTAACGCATACATTTGTAATAATTATAATTTTTGTCATTAAATATACCTAAAAAATTGCATGTCATTTCTATTTGATGCGAAAACTGACTCAATGAGGTATGAGTGCCATTGTAATAAGCTCTTTAAGCTGTATCTATAGGTCCCAAACCTGCTAAGCGATAAGCTCCGTTACGAAGATGAGCACATGTTTAAAATAAAAAAAAGTTAACATATTTTTAGAATGGTAAAAAAAAAATTATGAATCAGTTTTCGCAACACAGGGACAGTATGGTTGTTTGTTTAATATGGGACTTATTGTCATTTTTGAAGCTCATTTTCAATTTATAAAAATCAGTATATTAGTAAAAATTACTTTTTGATATCTTAACAGAGAGGCAAAATTTTTCGGAGAAGGGAATATAGAATATTCAAACATTTACAGTGCTTCTGATATGTAATGGGCCAGTTTGAAAAGGCAGTTATGTAAATATTGATTTTTTAATCAGAAAATAAAATAAGATATTTTAGTGATCTGAAAATACTATGCATATTCTTTAAAATTTAATTTAAAATAAAAATTAACAACATTTCAAATGTGTTAAGTAGCCGAGGAAAGCCAAAAAAGACATGGCATGACCAAGTACGACAAGTACTTGAAAGTGGACATGTGAAAAGTCGGAATATTCGGCGTATGTGCACGAGATGTATGAATGTAGAGGAAGCAAAGGAAGTATGTCAGACAGAGTGGTATGGCGTTCTATCCTCTCTGCTTACCCCTCGGGGAAATGGCGTGATGGTTAGTTGGTTAGTTAGTTAGACTTGTAGACTTGTAGACAAGTATTTGTACACATTCAAAATGTTGTTAAAAAAGATTTACTGGTTAAAAATATAAAGCAAATAAAAAATTGGAGAGACATCTTCAGGCGTTCTAGTAAGTAATTAAGTTCGGGGTCAAGCCTTACCTACACCATAAGTTTTGATTGCCAAAATTGCTTAACAATCTTCTCAACAATGTCACCAGTGAAAATTCACTTGTAATGTGAATGATATACGAACATCGAGTTTCAATATATTATTAAGTTTCAAAAATTTGTCATATATACGATATCAGATGATGGGCGGCAAATGGTGAATGTTGTAAATACATCAAGTGCCACTTAAAGACAGGTCATGAGGCCCTGTAAACGCCTAGAATATCCACATTCGTTTCCAGAGTTTCTCTGTCTCTGTTGGGATATCAATAATATCTAAAATGAAAATGATTACCACATTTAAATTACATATAATTATTAAAAATTTATTTATATAAGCACAGCCATAAATCAATCATAAAAAGCAATAAAAAAAGTGAATAATACAATATATTAATATTTCTTAAATACATAATAAGGTTCTTCCCGATAGCATGAATATCCTTGAAAACGTTGTAAATATTTAAAGTAATATTTTTATCAATTCCAAACGATATATAAAACCCAGTGATCAAAAATGTTGTTTTCATTTATAAATTTATGTTTTTAAAAAACACGAAATTACTAGTGACTTTTTAACGCCCGTTATTGGCTAATGACGTCATAATACCCGTCCATTATAAAAAGGCGAAGAAATTCATTACTAAAAAGAGCGCCAATATTGATGTGACGTCACAACCCCATGCGCGCCAAATGGAGGATTTTGCGAGTCGATTTGAAAAAGCGCTATTTCAAAAAATTCAATGACATCGTACTAAAAATCTAAAAAAAAATCCCTTGATATGTGTATTTTCCAATCAATTTTTTAAATAAAAAATCGAAAAAAAGAACCCAATTGGGGTTTTCAAGTTTAAAATTTTAAAACAAAACTCTTTTTGTGAATAGACCTGAATAAACAGAAAAAATACAATACCATAGGTGCATTGTTTAAACTTTGACGCTAGTACGAATAAAAAAATCAGATGGTATACGGGTGGCATTGATGGCTTCATATTTCAAAACTTAACATTTCCAAAATTAGTCCGTTAACATATAATAATGTTGTAAACAATATTCCAAAAATGCCCAATATTTAGAACAAAAAAAAAAAAACAATTATTTAACAATATATTTTCACTTTGCCAAAAACACGATAACTTATTTTTACAGATCAAAAATATTAGTAAATGGATAAAATCTCAATAAATGATAGTGTTTTTAGGCGACAATAAATATTATTTACGTATAGAATTTTATACATAATACATTATTTACTTGCGTATTATATTGATCTAATTATAATATACAGGGTGTAACAAAACTCGATGTACAACCCGAAAACTGGTGAATCTACATCGTATTTGCAGACGATTGTGTAATATGTCATTGTGTAATATATTGTGTAATATTTCAGCGCCCTTGAGGTGATTTCTCACAAAATGGCGCTTAATAAATCATCCATAATAATAATAATAAATAATGACTTTTTTAATATGAGCTTGAAAAATTTTTTTTTTCTTCTTACAAAAGTTTTCATAAGTATGGCAGATTAAGTAAAATTGCTCAAATTCTTATTAAAACGCCTTTTTTAAATTTTGTTTTCTTTATGGATAGTATTAATTTGACTATATACATTAAATTGATAACAATATGCAAAAAAAAATGGAAAAAAAAATCAACTTCGTATTAAGTTTTCTTGAAAACTAAGGGTCAAATCAAAAAATTTTATTCTACAAAATCGACTCCAAATATGATGTAGATTCACTCGTTTCCCGCTTGTACATCGAGTTTTGTTACACCCTGTACAGAAATTGGTGATCGGAGCGACGACAAGCCACAAGAATATCGAATTTTTCAGCAAAATTAGGTGCGTGGGTTGCGGGTCCCAGCAAAAAATATTGATATTAATATTACACTTGTGGTACCTTGGACTGGTACTGAAGAGTAAGACTGATCCTACCTTCATGTAATGAAAGTGATCTAGATACACCGCCCTCGGTGGACCGATGCAGTGCCCTATGCACCATTGGGTGCAGATAAGGGATAGTGTACAAAATCGAGTCCAAATATGATGCAGATTCACCGGTGTCCCGCTTGTACATCGAGTGTATTTTTTTCAAAAGTAAAAATATAAACAAAATTAAATAAATATTATAAACTTTATTATGTATAATGTAAAAATTAATAGTTATAAAATATCTTTTTAATACAGATTTCACAGCGCTCAACATTCACTCAATTTTATTTATAAAAAAATATATACTTAAATTATTTCATTTGTAGGATATTTTTAAACATGAATATTTTTGATAAGATGCAAAAACTGACTCAAAGAAAATGCCAACTGATCGTCCTACCTTCATGTAATAAAATGATGCATTTGGTGTACCGATGCAGTGCCCTATGCACCATTGGGTGCGGGTAGGGAAAGAAGCAGTAGTAGTAAATACTTTTGGTCAGTTTTTGCAGCGTCTTTGTAAAACTAAGATTGAAATAATTTTGTGAGTTTACATAATCCTTTAAAATTATAAAATTCATCTTCAATACACTTATTTATTGAAATATAAATCTACAGTATGGCATTTGAGTATGGCTATTTAAAACATTAAAAAAAATAATGTTGATAATGGTAATGGCGTAACATTCTGTGACATAAATAAGACAAAAATATTTAAAAAACAGTCGAGAAATGACTAAAAATGAATAGCAAATACTCTTTACAGCATTAGCATCATGATTTACATATTAATGTTTATCAAATTAGTGATGCGCAAATTGATAAAATGAATGATTTTACCGTTTTAAAAGTATTTTATTTCATATTAAACCATAAAAAATGTGAGAATAATGAAAACACACAATAGAAAAACGAGTTGGAAAATGTGGATTGTATTTTTTAAATATTAAATCTAAGTATGCATCAGAATAATAAGATTTCAATAGAAAGAGAAAAACAAATAAAAAACTAAGAAAAAAATAGTACTGCTGCCAAAACGGCAACAGTTAAAGAATAAATAAAATAAAAGAATTAAAAAAAGAATTAAAAATTAAAATGCGATCCGGTATTAATCCTATTAAGTGAGTATGAGTAGAATCCATAAAAGGGACGATTACAGAAGCACGGCGACGATTCTGCGTTGGTAGAAATGAACCTAATCCCCTTGAAGTCATTTGAAATAACGATGACTATTTGCGTTAAATTTTCGACAAGTTGGCACATTGCAACATTTTGTTTAGATTTTGCACAATTTTGATCATAAATGGCACATATTTTTGAACACTTCAGGTCGGCAGGCGAATTGCAAAAAAATACCAAAAATTATCAAAAAACTTTTAAAAATACTATTTTTTAAACTGTTGAGCGCAAAACAATTTTATGAGATATTATTGATATCCCAACAGAGACAGAGAAACTTTGGAAACGAATGTGTATTATCTAGGCGTTCACAGGGCTTATGACTTAACCCACTTAACGCAGCCAATGACAGGTCATAAGGCCTGTAAACGCCCTAGATAATCCACCTTCGTTTCCATAGTTTCTCTGTCTCTGTTGGGATATCAATAATATCTGATATTAGCCCAGCATGGGTATAATCCAGTAATTTGTCTACAAGTATTTGTAGTAAGTGTTATCACACATTGCAAATGGTTACTTAATTCTTATTTGAAATAATATGTCGAAAATTCCTATCAAATCGATTTACGAAAGGAGTGACTTTTTATAAATGGCCAACCAGTCCCACATAAAACTTTAAAATACATTTTCGTAAAGTCTATGGTTAATATTTTTTGCAAGCTCTTCGAGAGAAGGCGCAATTTAAAAAAATCTAGTACATTTGCATCAAAACATCGCATTCTAGTACTAATTTTTAATTGAGTCTAATCTCACAAGCGTTCTTTCAAATTACATTTCTTAATAATATTATTAATAGATATATCTATGCTTAAAATTAAGCCAATGAATACAAAATATTATATAAATTCCTCTGACGAAAGTATACTCCGACATTTAATATACTTTTTCTTGTATAACTATTTTTATTATTATTATTTATGCATTTTTAAGGTAATGACTTAAAAGTATAAATGGACCAGAGTACATATGACTGAAAAATATAAACAAACATTTTTTAAACCAGAATTGACAAAATGTTAACAAAAATCACTAGTGTTTTAGTGAAAAAGTTATATTTTAGATAAAATTTGTTGAAAATATTAACAATCAAAACTCGCATTTGTAATCTCAACTCGTGTTTAAGTAATTTTCACTGCAGTCTAACTTCGCATACAATCACTGACTGACTTGATGCAATGATTTTAATGTAAAATAATTTTGATTGGAGTATTATTTAATTTTATTTTACAAACCCATTGTCAAGGGAGAAAAAAACAATAGTGATAATTCACTTTTAACAGTGAAATCTTTTGTCAAAAATGGTTATATTATCTGTCAATAACCGGATTTTGGTCACACGTCCAAAATATTAACCACGAAAGACATACCACCGCTACTTCCCCTTATCCGCACCCAATGGTGCAACGGTACACCAAGTGCAATAGTGTATCAGGCAAGGTGATTAGACTTACGCTTCAGCGCCAGCCCAGGGTATAACATTGAAATATTTCATATACGATTGGATTGGCACTGGCATTCTTCTGTTCATCTTCAAGATGGCGCATCGGTGTGCCAATGCAGTGCCCTATGCACCATTGGATGCAGACAAGGGAAAGTTGTGCCGGCGATGCTGGCTTATATAGTTACGGCCTAAACGCATCACGCGACCAAAATCCCGTCGGTGTAAGATTAAAATCTCACGGTGCACGGTATGACACAGAACATCCAGGCTGTTCATTTCAGCCGGACGCAATAACACCCCGAAAATATTTACTACGGCAACAACGTTTATAATATCATTACAGTTTGAATGAGATCAAAAAGAATTAAAGATGAATGAAAAAAATCTTGGAAGAAAAATACACATTAATTAAGGATATTAATTCAAATCAAAAATGTTAAAATTCATTTTCTATATCATGTTTTTATCCTAGGCAGATATTAAGGGTAGGTTGTTTGATCAGAAGTAAAAGTTACGTATTACTTTAGTTAAAAACAACCGTGGGTAAGAGTACAAGTATAAGTTACTTCAGAAGGGGTTGTTTGACATCGGGTTTTACTCAAAATTCTCTGGTTAATCACGTTCCAAAACTAAACAATGAAAATTTCTATGGAGTAACTCACGATCAAACAACTCATTTTTCAGTATTGTTGCTAAACTTTAACTTTTACTTTAGATTTTTAACTTATACCACTGATCAAACATTGATAGTATGTGATAGATTTCTCTGGAATTTGTGTATAATCTGCCTAACTTGTTTTCGCATTCTTTTTAGCTGTCAAAAAAATAAGAAACAATAATATCTTTTCACTTGCGAATACCGATTGGAAGAAAAATGCAAATTTTAACGTTTTGAAAACGTGAAAGCCCGCATTGAATTTTGCGAAATTTTGACCAAAATAACAAACTTGCAGCAGTAATCAGTAATCACAGTTTTCGCCATCCTCAACAATCGCATGCATTGTAATTTTTATAACTAAAAGCAAATATTTTAATAAAAGGGTACAATTCACCACAATATCACAGACATGCCTTATTTGTAACAAGTTTCTGGTCGCCCAGCACTCCGCCCGCGAGCCAGAAAAAACGTATAATTTCAACACATTAGGTCAATTTTTAGAAGGGCACTTATTTTAGCTTCATTGAATTTTCACTTGAAAATAAATTTGTAGCACGACATTTTTCTGTGAATGCAGAAAAATTGATCAAAAAAATCTACAATACCAATCGGTGCTATATCCGTTTGTAAATCGGATCATTACTAAGCGAGATAACTGTGATTTAATGGTCGGATTTATACGAAAATTCGAACTTTCAATGATCATATTCTCGCATATTAATTAATCCCGATTTACAAACGGATAACACCGATAGTTTTTGTTAATTTTTGTTTATCTTTCTGCTATTACCGGAAATGTTCATGCTCTCCAGCCATTTTTTCAGCAAAAATCGCTTCAACGCGTCTATATATTTGCCAATTTAAAGTCGGCCTTAGCCATCGTGTGGTTTGCTAAATAATTTGTCATAATGGGCTTGAAAACTTAAATTATTCTGATGTATGCACGAAAAATAAAGCGAAGAATCACGAAAGCCATCAGTGCATTCCGTTTGTCAATCGGATAATTAACTAAGCGAGAATACAATCGTGTTGAAAGTTTGAGATATGTAATGATACGACGTCGTCAATCATATTCCAAAAGTTAATTGATCTTGTATCTCGTGTTATTTAATCAGTCCCGTATTGATTAAACGGATTGCCACCGATGTTCTTGTGATTATTTTTGTTTATTTTACTGTATTCTCAGATTATTTTGGATTTTAACCGAACATTTAAAATTCAGAATAAAATCGTAACACCCCATAACTCTAACATAACTCCCAATTATAAACAAGCATAAAAAATAGAAGAATATAAATGATTTGCTCTTTCTGTTCAAAGAAGTATTAAAATCTAATGTTTGATTGTTGTCAACTAACAAATTAATTAGTATAAATTCGAGTGCCCTGTCGAGTTACCCGCAGTAATGCACTATTTTTACTGTAGCCTATTTCGACCAATTACATGCTAACTCACCGATAAACGTACGAATGCACGCACTGGCTAAACAAGTATACTAACAATATTGATGTTTTCAACACAAATCTAGGTGCATTTTACGGGAAACAGTGTCTGGATGCCATCTCTGGCGGTAATGAATACTACCTACTGTCTAATCATTTAAAAACATGTATATTTAAAAGCCCTAATGGCGTAAAAAAACAATGTAATAAATAAATAAATAATCACTCCGTTTACCACCTTAAGGTGTATAGTACGTAGGGCTATTATGCATGAGGGATCTTAGGTTCTATTCTCAAAGGGTTAATCAATATGAAATAATATTTATTTTGAAAACAAAACTACATCATAAAATTTTTTCATATTTATGTAAATTTTATCAAGATTTCAATGGATGTGCCCTCTGCAGCACATTGTGTACAGATAGGGAAAGTAGTAATGCAGATGAACCTCAGCCACACCACCACGACAGTCAAGATGTCCGATTTTTTCCAAAACATTCATGAATTGTAGATTAAAAATAATACTATACGATAATAGATTTCTAACAATAATGCTTCTGATAATAATTCTAACTGGTTAGTAAATATCTATGAATAAAATAACAAAAAATAAAGTTTTGAATGATAATATAACAAAAATACGCGAGTGCAAAATTACGGATTTCAGTCCGAAAATACATTATTAAGCACCCATGTTATATTTATATAATATAATATGTATACATCGTTGAAACAAAACTCGATGTACAACGTTGCTCCAGTGTTCACAGATCTATACCTAACTCTGGTATAAGCGGTGATATACGATTTCTACTTACCACTGAATGTTTAAACGTGTTCGGCTAGTCACAAATTGAACATGTAGCTCTAAAGTTTATCGATCGGATTATGAAACGAGCGCATACTAGTCGTTGCGAGCCATATTCCCGAGATATATCTTATATTGCACAAATCTTCATTTCAATCTTTATTAAATTTAGCCGGTTTTTCGGCAAGCCAAATATTGAGAAAAGCAGTCGACAAATACACAAAAAATCCGACAAGCGCGATTATTTACTTTGACACATTAGGCCGCGATACATATAGCGTACTTCGGCTCCTCGCTCGGCCTCAGATCGTCAATGCTCGCGGTATTTAACGTTATGTCATTGGGACTGATTTGCTCAAAATCGTTTAGCGTTAGCACTGAATAGCACGCTTTTAACTACGTCGATAGTTATCTATGCTTAGCAACTGGCGAATCTACAATCGCATTTGGAAAACGATTGTGTAATCATGACATTTTAAGTGTCTGACTTGAAAAAAATTTTATGTTCTGCCAAAAGGCCAGGTTGTTATCATCAGTAGCCTAAACCCAACTTCCGTATGAGCAGAGGGATAAAACTCTTGGTCTCACAACATTGAAGAAAAGACATGGGAAAGGTGAATTTAATATTGAAACATACAAATAATGAACCGTCACTACAATGTTAATAAATGACCGTGTGAAATCTTCCCCCCTGAAAGGGAGCTACATCTCCGAGTGATCGCACGCTTGATCGAGAGAGAACCACATGGAGGGGGAGGCGGACATAATAAGCTTGCAGTTCAAGATCCCAAGAAAGCATTTCCTGAGCAACAGGGTGGTACTGATAGCTGAAACGGGCACCCCGCAGGAGCTGGTCATTGCGATAGTGTGAACGGGTTTAAGAATGGCCTGGACAAGTTATCAGGTAACTTAACTAATCTGGCATAGATTTAGCTCTAATCAGCTTTAAGCTGATCGCCGAATATTCAATAATAATAATAAAAGTTTTCATAAGTATGAAAGATTAAGTGAAAATTGCTCATAAATCTACGGTTAAAACGCGTTTTTTAATTTTGTTTTCTTTCGGATTGTATTAACTAGTTGACTAAATTTGCATGATGATTGATAGATAACTAATTTGTAATAAAAATTGAAAAAAAAAAAGTCCACTTCATATTACAATTTTGTGTTCATCATGTAATGCCCGCCTGTAATACTTTCTTTTCTTGTTTCAGAAAACTACACAGTTTCTTGTTCAGAAAACTGTTTCAAACTGTCAAAAGACACGCTAAATATATGTGTATTTTGAAAACGCGATTGTAAGTTATTATCGTATGTTTGCTCTCAGGAAATTGTATATTTAGCTAATAATGTAAATATGTTATTGGTTTTTTACGTATTTAAAAGCATACAATAAACCAATGTCTACTTAAACGTTTACATAAAAAAACATTAACTGTCATGTCAGCTTAAATCTGACATAAGCACGCAGTTTTTTAAACAGTTTTCGTTGTATAACGGGACCGTTTTTCAGACTGCATAGAAAACTGCGCAGAAAACTGTCCCGTATATAGTGGGCTTTAAGGGTTAAGTTCAAAAAATTTTTTGCCATATAATCGTAATCAAAATTTGTGTAAATTCATTAGATTTTAATCCCATTAATTTGACATCGAGTTTGTTCACCCTGTATACAAAGTTACCTATAAAATAAAATCCGAATACACTAAGTTATCCTTCTACCGCCAGAATGCTTTCAATAGAAAGCTATATTATACACATGAAATATAACTAGATATGGTCTGATATTAACGAGACCAGACGTCGGATAAATGCGACAAAATTAAACTTTACAGTCAAAATGGAGGAATGAAGAATTCAAAAATTAATCTTTAAAATACGATACCGTGTGTTATAAAAAAATATTTTAAGCACATTATACTCAATCCAAGCGTTTATTTTACTTTTGACAGCTTCGATTATGTATCGATTAGGGATGTCCTAAATGCGTTTTACCGAATCGATTTCTCATAAAAATCGACTTTATTTATGAAAGAAGTTTTAATCAATTTAACACATTTATATTTTTATTTTTGCTCAACATTTGGTAGTTTATAAACATACCCAGACGTTTAAAGCAGAGTTTATATTACGAAAGCGCTGTCGTAAAACTTTTTTTTTTTAACAGTATTTTATTCAATAAAAAATATTACAAAAAATAGCCTAAATTTCTTTACAAAAGAAACTTTAAATACTACAGTCCCCGATAAACTCCTTAATTGGAGTTTGTCATCGGGTGCAGGAGCTACAGAAAACCCAAATATGCATAGGACTAATTTTATTGTCGTAATGTAAATTGAGAAATTCTGTGTCGCGACAAACAAAGAAAAAAAAACAAAGAGGTTTTAATTTAAATCACATTTTATATTTTTTCATGGAAAAAATCAACTTGCTTAATCCTCACAATTGCATAATCGTAAGCTCAAAAAACCATCGAATATCGTAAAAAATATAAACATGTAAGTAATTGCGATTTATGGTATGCCTGTAACAATAATTACGGAACTTTATAGGCGCCCATCTGTCAAAAGTAAAAAAGATTATTTCAAAAACTATTGCTATTTTTTAAATTGAGCAGTTGCAGTACGCAAAAAGGTTTTGTTTAAACAGGGATCTTAAAAAAAGTCACCTTGTAGCAAATTTTTTTCTAAAAAAGTCCAACTTCAAGTTTCAACTCGATTAGAAACAGCTGCTCTGCAGTTCAGAATTTATCTCTTCCTTTTTAACCAGTTCCATAGGATCAAAAATTTTCATCTTTCGACCTAATGATGTTAGCTGATTTGCGTGCGCTGCCGCATAATTATTTGAAGTACAACTATATCCTCGATCAGAAAACGGCGCGGAAAGTCGAACAAGAATTACCCGTCTGCCCCACCAGGATTTCCTTGGTGTTGGACGGCGTGTCTGAGTCCGCGGTCTAGGGTCTGGCAGCAGAGCGAGTTCCGACGAGTAGTCAGTTGCCGCGAGCACTTTTCTTCACCGTGTCTGGGCGCACCTCGAAGTGAGGGTTCACGCTCGGTATGTATACCTACGTTTCTGCGGGCTCGAATAACTTCGATGCATAACCGCAAGGCTCGAGGTGGCATCAGATTTATTTAAGAAAGCCGCTCCGCTCGAGTGTGGGCCGAGTCAGGGGGCGCGGCAGGTCAGGGGGGAGGGGGCCGCGGCGAGCGGAGGGACACCTGCGGCTCCAGGAGGTCCCGCGGATAATCCCGCGAGACATGGCTGTCCTTCGAGTAATTTTGACAGGGCCATGTGAAACCTCTAATTCTAGCGTATGGTCACTTGAGATGTGAGAAATATATGAGGGATTTGCAATTAAGTCTTTTCTCTCCCGAGTTTGGGAGCGATTTTATGACAATCTACTCCTAGTTGAAGTGAAGTTTAGTTTAGCAAATTTCACACATTATTAATTTTGTACACTAAGATTCCATCATTAATGAAAACATTTTACCAAAAACGAAGCTAGTCAAATACGATAAAAACACGAATAATAATGTAAGAAATGTGAATATGACCGTATGTAAATATTATAGTAAATTGGAGACAATTAAAGCAGGTTGAAGAATTTGTATGTTTGGTATGTTACTAAATTACAAGTGACGGAAATGTGGATGAGAGAAGGGTTAGTGCCGAAAACAGAGTTAATGGTGCCCTTAAAATCGATAGTGGCAAATAAGAACTTATCAAAAGAAGCAAAATTGGCAGTACACAACGGAGTTCTGGTACCAACCCTTATGTATGGTAGTGAAGCGTGGTGTTGGAAAAGAAGGATGAAAGTAGACTGAATGCTGTTGAAATGCGATCTATGTGTGGTAAGACTATGTATGATAGGTGTACAAAATGTCGAAATTAGAGCAGAGTGCAAGGCTGAGATAAGCATTATCGACAAAATTAAGAAAGGGCTTTTTACGATGGTTTGGTCATGTGGAGCGAACCGATTGGAAGAAAAATTAAAATTTTAACGTTTGAAGTGTGAAAGTCGCATTGAATTTCGTGATATTTGACCAAATTAACAAATTGCAGCAGTAATCAGTAATCACAAGTTTCGCATCCTCAACTCGCATGCATTGTATTTTTAGACTTAAAGCAAAATTTTTAAAATAAAAGGTTACAATTCACCACAATATCACAGACATGCCTTATTTGTAACAAATTCTGGGTCGCCACACTCCGCCCGCGAGCCAGAAAAAACGTATAATTTCAACACATTAGGTCTATTTTAGAAGGGCAATATTACAGCTCCATTGAATTTTCGATGGAAAATAGATTTGTAGCTTGAAATTTCTGTGAATGCAAAAAGATTAAACAAAGAATCACAAAACCATGGGTGCTATCCGTTTGTAAATCGGATCTTTATTAAGCGAGATACGGTAATTTAATGGTCGGACTTTGTAAGAAATTCCGAACTTCAAATGATCATATCTCGCTTATTAATTATCCGATTTACAAACGGATACCACCGATAGTTTTGTTAATTTTTGTTTTATCTTTCTGCATTCACAGAAATTTCATGCTCTCAGCCATTTGTTCAGCAAAAATCGTTCAACGCGTCTATAATATTGCCAATTTAAAGTCGGCCTTAGACCATCGTGTGGTTTGCCTATTTTAAATAATTTTCAAAATGGGCTTGAAAACTTAAATTTTCTGTGAATGCAGAAAAATAAAGCGAAGAATCACAAAGCCATCAGTGCAATCCGTTTGTCAATCGGATAATTAATAAGCGAGATACGATCGTTTGAAGTTTGAGCTATGTAATGATACGAGTTGTCAATCATATTCAAAGTTTAAATGATTGTATCTCTGTTATTAATCATCCGTTTGATAAACGGATTGCACTGATGTTCTTGTGAATTTTCGGTCTATTTTACTGTATTCACAGAATATTTTGGATTTCAAACCCATTTAAAATTCAGAATAAAATCGTAACACCCCATAACTTAACATACTCCCAATATAAACAAGCATAAGAAAATAGAAGAATATTAAATGATTTGCTCTTTCTGTTCAAAGTATTAAAATCTATGTTTGATTGTTGTCAACTAACAAATTTAATTAGTATACGAGTGCCTGGTTGAGTTACCCACAGTAATGCACTATTTTACTGTAGCCAATCATCGACCAATTACAGTGCTAACTCACCGATACGAAGAATGCACGCACTGGCTAACAAGTATACTAACAATATTGATGTTTTCAACACAAATCTAGTGCATTTTAGGGAACAGTGTCTGGATGCCATCTCTGGCGGTAATGAATAGCTACCTACTGTGTAATCATTTAAAAATGTATATTTAAAAGCCCTATGGGCGTAAAAACAATGAAATAAATAAATAAATAATACTCCCATCTAAAAGTGTATAGTATGTAGGGCTATTTTGCATGAGGTCGTAGGTTCTATTCTCAAAAGGGTTATCAATATGAAATAATATTAATATTTGAAAAAAAATACATCATAAAATTTTTCATATTTATGTAAAATTTATCAAGATTCAATGGAGTGCCCTATGCACCATTGGGTACAGATAAGGGAAAGTAGTAATGCAGATGAACCAGCCAACCACACGACAGTCAAGATGTCGATTTTTTCCAAACATTCATGATTGTAGATTAAAAAAAATTACGATAATATATTTTTAACAATAATGCTCTGATAATAATTCTACGGTTAGTAAATATATGAATAACATAACAAAAAATAAAATTAAAATGATAATATAACAAAAATACGCGAGTGAAAAATTACGGATTTCAGCCGAAAATAATTATTAAGCACCATGTTATATTTATATAATATAATATAATACAGGGTGTAACAAAACTCGATGTACAACTGTTGCTCGATCACAGATCAGTACCGACTCGGTAATAAGCGACGTGATAACGATTTCTTACCCATGTATTTTTAACGTTTTCGCGATCACAATGGAACCTGCGTTAAAAAGTTATCGATCGGGATTATTAAACGAGCGCATACTAGTCGCGAGCCATTTCCCGAGATATATCTTATTCGCACAAATCTTCGTTCAATCTTTATTATAATTTAGCCGGTTTTCGGCAAGCCAAATATTGAGAAAAGCAGTCGACATAATAAAAAATCCGACAAGCGCGATGATTTGACGTTTGACATTAGGCCGCGATATATAGCGTACTTCGGCTCCGCTCGGCTCAGATCGTCAATGCTCGCGGTATTAAACGTTATGTCATTGGGATCGCTCAAATCGTTAGCGTTAGCACGTGAAAAGCACGCATTTAACTACGTCGATAGTTATCTGTGCTTGAGCTACTGGTGAATCTACATCGTATTTGGAAACGATTGTGTAATATGACATTTTAATCTGAGCTTGAAAAAAAATTTATTTTTCTTCAAAAGGCCACTAAGTTATCTCCTAGCCTAAAACAACTTCCGTATGAGCAGAGACTAGAAACTCTTGGTCTCACAACACTGAAGAAAAGACGGGAAAGGGGTGATTTAATTGAAACATACAAGATAATGAACTGTCACTATAAGTGTAATAAATTGTGTGAAATCTTTAAACTGAAAAACAACGCACGACTTGGAGGCCACAACCTTAAGCTGGAGAAGACCCAAGAAAGCATTTCCTGAGCAACAGGGTGGTAGATAGCTGGAACGGGCTACCGCAGGAGCTGGTCATTGCGAATAGTGTGAACGGGTTTAAGAATGGACTGGACAAGTTTAAACCTAACTAACTGTCCGATTTAGGCATATCAGCTTTAAGCTGCTCGCCTAATATTCAATAATAATAATAAAAGGCATTGAAAGGAGGGTTAGTGCCGGTAACAGAATTAATGGTGCCTTAAAGTCGGTAGTATCTAATAAGTGCTTATCAAAAGAGGCTAAATTGGCAGTGCATAATGGAGTTCTGGTACCAACCCTTATGGTAGTGAAGCGTGGTGTTGGAAAAAGAAGGATGAAAGTAGATTGAATGCAGTTGAAATGCGATCTCTCAGGCGAATGTGTGGTAAGACTATGTATGATAGGTGTACAAATGTTGAAATTAGAGCAGAGTGCAAGGCTGAGATAAGCAACGGCTAAAAAAATATATGTCGCGATTGTACTTGGATGTAGAAATCGAGGAAGGCCGAGAAAGACATGGCATGATCAAGTAAAACAAGTGCTTGAAAGTGGACATGTAAGAAGTCGGAATAATCGACGTGCGTGCATGAGGAGATGTATGAATGTGGAGGAAGCAAGAGAAGTGTGCCAGGACAGAGTGGTGTGGCGTTCTATCCTCTCTGCCTACCCCTTCGGAGAAATGGCGTGATGGTTAGTTAGTTAGTTAGTAATAATAAAAGTTTTCATAAGTATGAAAGATTAAGTAAAATTGCTCAAATCCTTATTAAAACGCGTTATTTAATTTTGTTTTCTTTATGGATAGTATTACTTTGACTAAATACATGATATTTGATAATAATTTGCAAAAAAAAATCGAAAAAAAAAATCAACTTCATATTTAATTTTCTTGAAAACTAATGCCCGCTGTATACGGGACAGTTTCTTGTTCAGAAAACTACACAGTTTCTTGTTCAGAAAATTGTGCAGTCTGTCAAAAGACACGCTAAATATGTGTTTTTTGAAACGCGATTGTAAGTTATTATCGTATGTTTGCTCTCAGGAAATTGTATATTTAGCTAATAATGTAAATGTTAAATCTGTTATTGGTTTTTTACGTATTTAAAAGCATACAATAAACCAATGTCTACTTAAACGTTTACATAAAAAACATTGACTGTCATGTCAGCTTAAATCTGACATAAGCACGCAGTTTTTAAACAGTTTTCTTGTATACGGGGACGTTTTCAGACTGCATAGAAAACTGCGCAGAAAACTGTCCCGTATATAGCGGGCTTAAGGGTTAAATCAAAAAAATTTACTCCATAAAATCGACTCAAAATTTTATGTAGATTCACTGGTTTCCCGCTTGTACATCGAGTTTTGTTACACCCTGTATACAAGATTACTTATAAAATAAATCTGTACACAAGATCCTTCGAACTAGAATTCAATAGAAGGGCTTCAGAATACATAAATATATTACGGGTCTGAATTCGACCGATCGGTAACGCGACAAAATTAAACTTTATTGTCAAAATTTTCATCAGAATTCAAAATCATCTTTTCACTACGATACTCTGTGTTATAAAAAAAAATATTTTAAGCCCCTATATCTCTTCCAAGCGTTTATTTTACTTTTGACAGCTCGATTATGTATCGATTAGGGACGTCCTAATGCGTTACCGAATCGATTTCTCATAAAAATCGACTTTACTTATGAAGAAGTTTTAATCAATTTAACACATTTATATTTTATTTTTGCTCAACATTTTGTAGTTTATAAACATACCCAGACGTTTAAAGCAGAGTTTATATTACGAAAGCGCTGTCGTAAAACTTTTTTTTTTTTAACAGTGTTTATTCAATAAAAAATATTACGAAAAATACATCATTTCTTTACAAAAGAAACTTTAAATACAGTCCCGATAAACTCCTTAATTGGAGTTTGTCATCGGGTGCAGGAGCTACAGAAAACCCAAATATGCATAGGACTATTTTATTGTCGTAATGTAAATTGAGAAATTCTGTGTCGCGACAAACAAAGAAAAAAAAACAAAGAGGTTTTAATTTAAATCACATTTTATATTTTTTCATGGAAAAAATCAACTTGCAATCCTCGTTGCATAAGTAAGCTCAATAAACATCGATATCGATAAATATTGCATTTTTCGATCTATGGTTGCCTGTCAATAATTACGGAACTTTATAGGCGCCCATCTGTCAAAAGTAAAAGATTATTTCAATAACTATTTAATTTTTAACACAGAGCAGTGCAGTACGCAAAAGGATGTTTAAAATTTAAAAAAAGTCACTTGTTGCAGTTTTTTTCTAAAAAGTCCATCTTCAGTTTCAACTCGATTAGAAACAGCTGCTTCTGCAGCGAGAATATCTCTTCCTTTTGCCGCAGTTCCATATTCAAAATCTTCATCTTCGCCTCGTGTTCGCTGATGGCGTGCTGCCGCTTGGCGCTGAAGTACAACTTCTCCTCCTCAGACGGCGCGGAGTTCGAACAGAAATACCCGCCCAGGTTGTTGTTGTTGGACGGCGTGTCTGAGTCCGCGGTCTGGGTCTGGCAGCAGAGCGAGTTCCGCGAGTAGTATTGCCGCGAGCACTTCTTCACCGTGTTGGCGCACCTCGAGTGGAGGTTCACGCTCGGTATGTATACCTCGTTCTGCGGGCTCGGCGTGTCGATGCACACCCGCGGCTCGAGGTGGCTCAGGTTGAGCGGGCCGCTCGAGTTGGGCGAGTCAGGGGGCGCGGGCGGCAGGGGGGAGGGGGCGCGCGGCGAGCGGAGGGACACCTGCGGCTCCAGGAGGTCCAGCGGGGGCCCGCGAGACAGGCTGTCCTTCGAGTCGAGACAGGGCGAGCCCGGCCTGTCTAGCTGGTCACTTGACATCTGAAAAGTACAGGGATTGCAATTATATCTTTTCTCTCCGAGTTTGGGAGCGATATTTATGACATCTATGTATTGAGAGTGAAGTTAAGTTTAGCAAATTACACACATTATTAATTTTGTAATTAAGATTCCATCATTATTGAAAACATTTTTCCAAAAACGACGCTAGTCAAATACGATAATAAACGTATAATATGTTACGATGTGTGCAAGGAGAGGGATTTGTTAATGAATGTGGAAAAGTCAAATGTGATGGTTTTTGAAAGAAATGTGAATATGACCGTAAGTAATATTATAGTAAATGGAGACAAATTAAAGCAGGTTGAAGAATTTGTATGTTTGGGAAGTATGTTTACAAGAGACGGAAATGTGGATAAGGACATTGAGAGAAGGAAACAGGAACTTATCGAAGGAAGCAAAATTGGCAGTACACAACGGAGTTCTGGTACCAACCATTATGTATGGTAGTGAAGCGTGGTGTTGGAAAAAGAAGGATGAAAGTAGACTGAATGCAGTTGAAATGCGATATTTCAGGTGAATGTGTGGTAAGACTATGTATGATAGGTGTACAAATGTCGAAATTAGAGCAGAGTGCGCGGCTGAGATAAGCACTATCCACAAAATTAAGAAAGGGCTTTTACGATGGTTCGGTCATGTGGAGCGAATGAGTGATGAAAGAATGGCTAAAGGAAGTATAAGATTCCGTTATGAATAATATTGAGCACTTTATCGTCGACAGAAAACTGCACAGCCTGTCAAAAGACACGCTAAAAACAGAGACAGGTTAACTAGACAAGCTATTTCAAAGAGGACTAGGTTAACTAGACAAGCTATTTCAAAGAGGACTAGGTTAACTAGACAAGCTATTTCAAAGAGGACTAGGTTAACTAGACAAGCTATTTTAAAGAGGACTAGGTTAACTAGACAAGCTATCTCAAAGAGAACTGTCAAAATTTTATGTTCCATTTATATTTTGCAGTGAAACAAAGACAACTATATCTATCTTCCACTATCTAACACATTTTAATCATTCTGTTTCCCTCTAACAAGTTGAAATTGAGACAATTGTCTAAATCTGGACATGACAAGGGACGAAAGAAATTAGCTTATCTATGAAAATGAATATTATAGGCATTTTTTAATTGTGATTGTAAGTTACTATCGTATGTTTGCACACAGGAAATCGTTAATATAGCTAATAATGTAAATATGTTATTTGTTTTTTGCGTTTTTAAAAGCATACAATATACCAATATCTGCTTAAATGTTTACATCAAAAATATCAACTGTCATGTCAGCCAAACGTCGTATCATCTATTCAATATTCCATTTTCGTTTTATACTAAACAGTTTGTAAACTGCACAAGAGAAAAAAAGTTTAAGTTAAAGGTCAAGGCTAAATTCAAATAAAAGCTCTTTTTATGGCAAAATTGGTTGCAAAATTAACTATTATTTGAATTTAGCCTTGACTTTTAACTTAACTGTTTTTTTCTTGCAACCGGCTCTAACTAACTAACCTTAGGCAGAGAGGATAGAATGCCACACCACTCTATCCTGGCACACTTCCCTTGCTTCCTACACATTCAAACATCAACTACTCTCCCTTATCCGCACCCAATGGTGCATAGGGCACTGCAGTTTACTATGTTTACTTATTTTAAAGTGACAATTTTTCACAATAAAAAAAACCTTTTAGCCGCAGTAAAAAATCGATGCTTAAAGCATCTTACAGAATTATATTTAGTACAAATTAATATGTATATAATAATAGTTTGTTTTTCTTACAAAACAAAAAGAATTTTTTTTACAAAAGTTTGGCGTAGAATCTATATATTATGAAAATTAAAAATAATTTATTTAAAATACGATTAAAATAAGAAAAATAAGTTTATTTACCGATATTTTTCATCATAATGCGATCGGTTCAATGTCATCCCATTATCCGAGTAAAAACACAATCGAAACGTCAAAATAATGTTTGATTTCTATCACACGCAGTTATTTCACGAAAATTAACACTAAACATTGGACAAACACTAAAATATGCCGAACAAATCGAAGATAAACGAAAATTTTTAATTAACACGTAAAAAAGATAAGATCGCTGTCAAAATCTAGTTAGGTAAGTTAAGAACTTAAAATAGGTATGACAGTATTCACAACAATTTCTTGGTAACTGTCACATTGAATCTTAACAACTGAGCAATTAAAATAACCGGACATAAATAAATAACTCCAATTTCAGATAGCTTCAATCAAAATGTCTGAGAAAATAACAAGTACGTGTCGACTGCTCAGTTAAAAGGTTAAATAATTATCAATTGATAGGATAGTTAGTTATGTCGAGTATGTAGAAAAATATTTCTAG
The DNA here is from genome assembly GCA_022494985.1 of Micrasema minimum. Lineage (NCBI taxonomy): Eukaryota > Metazoa > Arthropoda > Insecta > Trichoptera > Brachycentridae > Micrasema > Micrasema minimum. The sequence goes on from JAGVSP010002565.1 coordinate 48,155, forward strand.
GAATTTCGTCACAAAATTGGTCTTGGCTTACCAGCATCAATGTTATGGTGGTTAAATAATGTTGGCCGATTATTTTTGGTGGATTATTGGCGCATTTCGGCCGCGGGCGCCGCCGAATTCGGCAGTTTCGGGCGAAATTCCGACACGGGAACGGCGAAGCTGTCAAAATTGACAAAATGTTGGAAAATCATAGACAATGGATTGATGAGCGCCGCAGGTGGCGGCATCTTCGCATTGCTGAACTTTAGGGAACCACAAACGAACGGATTCTAAAAACATCATATCGCATCATGAAAAATATGTGGAAAGTGATAATTAGCATATTAGTTTATTTATTTATGATAATAATTTCTTTGCTATAATATTGTTGTGTTTATAAAATTATTGTGTGTTCTGTCATGAATGTGTTATAATAAATGTAATTATTTTAAGGCCCATAATAAGTATGTAACTCATGGGAAATACATGTAAAAATTTTATATCAATAAAAAAAGACTTAATTACTAGCTGCACTAATTTTAAAAAAATCAGCATTTGTGAAATCCAAAAAATTACAGAATCTATGAAAAATATGTTCAATATTTGTTGAACCGGTCTAGTGGTAGATTTGAGGACTCCGGATAGAATCTCTAGGTTCGAATCCCACTCCAGCACAACTTGTTTCCTGCTTTCTGACACAGTTATTTCCGACTATTTGAAAGCAGTTCTAAAACTGAAATATTTGAGTATATCATAAGAACTCAAATGTTTCTTTTTAAAAAAAAAAATAATAAAAAATATAAATAAGTATTGCTATGAAATTTTTATTTTCGAAGAAAATATTTTTTACCGATTAAAATTTTAAAATGATTAAGATACCATGGCATTCCAAAACAGTCCCCTATGCACCATTGGGTGCGAATAAGAGAAAGCAGTTGTAGTAGTTTATAAAAGATTTTGCTGAACCTGCGTGAGTTAAGGTAAAAAAAATGTTTTCAACCGATTATAAGGATGTTTTAGTACTGGCTTTAATTATTTTTTGTCGGATCTAAAATCCGTAAGTTTATGGTTGCCTTTTTAATGGGCGGCAAACCAACATTTCACGGCTACCAACTCTCAATACTAAAGAAGTTTTCCTTGAATTACGATTTTATTTATTCAATTTGTCTAAACTTTTATCGCTTCCAAATTATTCAACTCTCGTTCTGGGTTTACTGCAGTTTAACTAGAATATTTTTCTAATTTGGTGACACCTTTTCAACATGAATGCAAATTCCATATTTTTTATTGTTTCATCAGAAAGTTTTACGGAATTAAACATGATTCATTCAATGAGGAACTTCATGGGAACCCAAAATTAATAATTTATGCGCACTTCAATCTTTATATCAGTTATTATCGTATGTTTGCTCACAGGAAATTGTATTAAGCCAGAGACATGTCAAGTTAACACTAGACAAGCTATTTCAAAGAGAACTGTCTAAATTTTATGTTCTATCTGTATTTTGCAGTGAAACAAAGACAACCATATCTATCTTCCGCTATCTAATACATTTGAATCATTCCGTTTCCCTCTAACAAGTTGAAATTGAGACAATTATCTCAATCTGGACATGACAAGGGAAGGACGCAAATGTCTTATCTATGAAAATTAATACGGGTGTAACAAAACTCGATGTACAAGCGGGTGAATCTACATAATATTTGGAATCGATTTTGTTGAATAAAATTTTTTGATTTGACACTTAGTTGTCGAGAAAATTGAGTGTAAAGTTGTTTTTTTTTGCAAATTGTTATCAAATATCATGTATAGTCAAGTTAATACTATCCTTTAAGATTTTTTTTTTTAAAAACGCGTTTTAATAAGAATTTGAGCAATTACTTTTATTTTTTTAAATATTTTTTTTTCAAGCTCAGATTAAAAAGTCATATTACACAATCGTCTGAAAATACGATGTAGATTCACCAGTTTTCGGGTTGTACATCGAGTTTTGTTACACCCTGTATAATTGATTATACGTAGGTAATAATGTATATATTTTGTTTGTTTTTTGCGTTTCTAAAAGCATTAAATATATCAACATCTACTTAAACGTTTACATACAAACACATTAACTGTCAGAGTTGCTCGATCACAGATCACTATCGACTCGGTAATAAGCCACGTGATAACGATTTCTTACCCATGGATGTTTAACGTTTTCGCGATCACAATGGAACACGCGTTAAAAGTTATCGATCGGGATTATTAAACGAGCGCTTCTAGTCGCGAGCCATTTCCCGAGATATATCTTATTCGCACAAATCTTCATTCAATCTTTATTATAATTTAGCCGGTTTTCGGCAAGCCAAATATTGAGAAAAGCAGTCGACATAGTAAACAATCCGACAAGCGCGATGATTTGACGTTTGACGTAAGGCCGCGATATAGCGTAGATCGGCTCCGCTCGGCTCAGATCGTCAATTCTCGGCTCAGCGATCGCGGTATTGAACGGTATGTCATTGTGATCGCTCAAATCGTTAGCGTTAGCACGTGATTAGCACGCTTTTAACTACGTCGATAGTTATCTGTGCTTGAGCTACAGGTCAGCCAAACGTCGCGTTGACCATTAAATATTCCGTTCAGTTTTCGCTTTATGCGGGACAGTTTGCAAACTGCACAAGAAACTGTACAGTTTTCTGTCCCGTAAAAAGCGCAGTGCGCATTACAAAAAGAATATAAATGACTAGACTTCTTCATTAGACTAGTAGGTATGTTAGTTAACAAAAGAAATTCACCTTTTATTGATAAAAATAATCACATCGATTTGATATTAGATAACTCAAGGCTACGAAAATACTATAATCAGTCATTCTATGTACCTTAATTATGAATAATTGACTTGCCGAAAGAGGCTAAATAATTGACAGTACACACGATGATGTTTATTTTACATATTTGGGCTACTTTCATCCGTTCCTTGTCATGTCCTAGAAAAAGAATGATTAAAATGTAGGTACCTTAGATCGGGACAAGTCATCGAAAGGGTCGAGAGCTTCAAATACCTGGGAGCGTACATGACAGAAAACGGCAGAGTTCAGAAAGAACTGGGAGTGCGGCTTGGAGTAGCGGGCGCCGCATTCAACAGTATTAAAGCTGTCTGGAGATCGGATGTTTACTCGGTCCAAACAAAATCCGCCTGCATCACACCTGTTCTCCTCTATGGCTGCGTATCGTGGCACCTAACCAGGGCCCAAGATAGCAGACTTCTGAGTGCAGAGAATAGGTGTCTTAAAAGAATTTTAGGTGTGCGGTGGTCTGACTTTGTAAGGAACACAGAGGTGAGGCAACCCAACCTGCGGTATCTACTGTCATCCGGCGAAGGCGTTTCGGCTGGCTAGGCCATATACTACGTATGCATCAGGCTCTCGGCGTCCTGGTCGTCCACTGTTGACAATTCGTCGGCAGTTTGCGTCAGAGCTGCGGGACGTAGACTTGACTTGGGAGGATGCACGGGAGCTGGCGGCCGATCGCTTGGCCTGGAGGCAGTTTGTGGATTCTATATGCTCCACATAGGGAGCGGATATGGTATGATGATGATGATGATTAGATAGTGGAAGATAGATATAGTTGTCTTTTTTTCACTGTAAGATACAAAATCGAACGACAATTTCGTCGTGCGTGCATGAAAACATGTTTAAACTTCAATTCTAGGTACCTACCATCGACAAACAATTATACTCGACCGAAATTCCAGATTCGATTGAAGCTATAAAATATTTTAGGTTTGGTTATAGGTCGCGTCATGTAAAGAGAACGCTGGCGGTCAAGATGCGCAATAGAGCATTAGGCGATTATCTGTCTTATTTGTCACATGCGCAAATACACCCCCTCCACTTTCTTCCAGCGTTCTTTTTACATGACGCGACCTATACTAGATACCAACTATTATATTTGTTTTGTTTACAGTCTTAATGAGAGTTTTTTTTCTTCTAAGATAATTCTTGAAGTGATTAGGTAAAGTGTTTCAGAAACAAATTATATATTTTATCGATAAAAACCATACTAAAGTAAGCTAAAACTAGAACAGAATTATTATATACTCGTAGCATTGGTTACGACTTGCGACATTACGAATTCAGCTAAAACTAGAACATAATTTTAGCTTTGATAAGGGTTTACATTTTGCTGCAACTAGAACATAATTTTAGCTTTTATATTTAAGGTTTTAGCATAGCTGAAACTAGAAAAATCATTTTAGCTTTCATAGTGCTTTAATTTTTGCTGCAACTAGAACATAGTTTTAGTTTTGATAATAATTGTTTTGGCTTAGCTGAACTAGAACATAAATATTTTAGCTTTCATAAGGGTTTCAATTTTGCTACAACTAGAACATAATTTTAGCTTTGATAATGGTTTAATTTTAGCTGCAACTAGAAACATAATTTAAGCTTTGATATTAAAGGTTTTAGCTTAGCTGAAACTAGAACATAATTATTTTAGCTTAGCTGAAACTAGAACATAATTATTTTAGCTTTGATTAAGGTTTAAATTTTGCTACAACTAGAACATAATTTTAGCTTTGATAATGGTTTAATTTTAGCTGCAACTAGAACATAATTATTTTAGCTTTGATGCTGCAACTACAAAATAATTTTAGCATTAATATGAAAGGTTTTAGCTTGACTGAAACGAGAACATAATTAATTGTAGCTTTGATAATGGTTATTTTCGCTGACTCTAGAACACAATTTTAGTTAAAATAATTATTTAAATACATGATTGATTAGCTTTTTCGATGTTATCATAAAATATTGTAGAAATATACATTTAAAAATCATACCTGAGTTCTTAAGAACTGTAATAAAAACTATAATTTTCACCAAAAACTCTTTCTTTAAACAAAAAATTTCTCTTTATCACTTTACGACAGCCCTTTGTTAGCAAACTATTGCCTCATTGTATTTTTATTTATTGTTATTAATTTATTAATCATTACACTATGATTATTTGTTTTAATCTTCTATCTTCTGATCACGTGGGCAATCTTTTATTGAAATCGTCAATAAATCATGGAAATTACGTAAAAAATATATAATATGAAGAGATACTGTTTCTAGTTAAAGCTTTGGCTTTTGGTGTATAGATGTCATTAGTTGTATTGAAAATGACAATAATTTAACATTATTTGATTTATATTTTTTATAGTCCGCCCTCGTAGCATAGTGGTAGCAAATTTGGCTACCGTGCATAAGGTCGCGGGTTCGATTCCCGTAGGGGGCCAACATGAAATATTTATTCACAGAAGATTTTCATCAATATTTCATGTGTTATATCTTGGACTGGTACTGAAGCGTAAGACTGATCATCCTACCTTCATGTAATAAAAATGATCAGGATACACTGCACTTGGTGAACCGATGCAGTGCCCTATGCACCACTGGGTGCGGATAAGGGAAAGTAGTAGTAGTTATATCATTGCTTGTTGGAATTCCATGATTAAATTATTTGTGTATAACTAATTTATTTATTTATTTGAACAGTTAGCGCTTTCACCCTGTAACGGGCATCTTCAGACTGTTAACATGTTGTACAAGACAAAAGTATATGATAACAGTTTTTACAAAATACATTTAGACACTAAACACATGAGTTAGAGAAAGACAGGATAAGAGAAAGATGAGACGAAATACAAAACATATAAATATGTAAAATGGTAGTATTGTAACAGAGTAGGTATATCCATAGAAATCGATCCAATAGACTAAACACATGATATTTGATAACAACATTTACAAGAGTATGTATTGTCTATTTTAATTAAGAATTTGTATATTTGGGAAGTATGTTTACAAGAGATGGAAATGTGGATAAGGACATTGAGAGAAGGGTTAGTGCCGGAAACAGAGTTAATGGTGCCTTGAAATCGATAGTGGCAAAAAAGAACTTATCGAAAGAAACAAAATTGGCAGTACACAACGGAGTTCTGGTACCAACCCTTATGTATGGTAGTGAAGCGCGGTGCTGGAAAAAGAAGGATGAAAGTAGACTGAATGCTGTTGAAATGTCATCTCTCTGTGTGGTAAGACTATGTATGATAGGTGTACAAATGTCCAAATTAGAGCAGAGTGCAAGGCTGAGATAAGCATTATCGACCAAATTAAGAAGGGGCTTTTACGATGGTTTGGTCATGTGGAGCGAATGAGTGATGAAAGAACGGCTAAAATATGTTATAATGCAAGTGTGTCAGGATGTGGAAGCCGAGGAAGGGCGAGAAAGACATGGCATGACCAAGTGGACATGTGAAAAGTCTGAATAATCGGCGTATGTTCATGAGAAGATGTATGAATGTAGAGGAAGCAAAGGAAGTATATCAGGACAGAGTGGTATGGCGTTCTATCCTCTCTGCCTACTCCTACGGGGAAATGGCGTGATGGTTAGTTTGTTAGTTAGTTGTATATTGAAATATGTAAATAAATAAAAAAATAATAATATTTTAAAAACGTTGCCAGTAAAAAATATCTTGACAAATAATATTGTTTGTGTGTATTTAGGTAAGTAGGTACCAGGTACATATTGTTAACAGATTGTCATAACGAATTAATTAATTTAACAATACGCTGTATACAGGGTGTAACAAAACTCGACGTACAAGCGGGAACCCAGTGAATCTACATAATATATATTTTTACTTAACCCATAGTTAGAAAATTAAGTAAAAGTTGTTTTTTTTTACGTGATAACGTCTAATAAATCGATGAACGCCGGCTGCACACACGAAAAAGCATGACTCATTGTCACGTTCCAAGCGAGAGCGCGGAACAAGCGATAGAGAGGCACGATCGGCCTAAGCGTTCGGTTTGTGACGCATCTATCTCTCTTCCACTCCATCGGCCGATGCGTCCGAGTAGAAGGGAGACAGCAGCAGCACACAGGCTACAAAGTGAAAGTGAAATTAACGAGCGTAAAAAAATGATAATTTATGGAAAAAAATGTAATTTTCAATTAACTCCTGCTTTGTATTATACAAAATAATGATAATTCAGTAATAATAATTCAATTCAATTCATAAAAGTATGCTATTTTCATCAATGTTTTCTTATGACGTTATCACGTAAAATTATCGTCCGTAAACCGACTTTACAGACAACCAAAAGTTTTTTTTCAATTTTTTTTTTTACAAACTCTTATCAAATACCATTTATTAACTACTTACTTTTACTTTCCCTTATCCGCACCCAATGGTGCATAGGGCACTCCACCGGCACGCCAAGTGCAGTGTATCTTGATCAATTTATTACGTGAAGGTAAGATGATCAATCACACGCTTCAGTACCACACATGAAATACTAATATGAAAATCACGTGTAAATGAATATTTCGGGAATCGAACCCGCGACCTCATTCACTGTAGTCAAATGCGCTACCACTAAGCTACGAGGCGGACATAATAATTTCATCATCATCATCATACCATATCAGCTCCCTATGTGGAGCATATGGACTCCACAAACTGCCTCCAGGCCAAGCGATCGGCCGCCAGCTCCCGTGCATCCTCCTAAGTCAAGTCCACGTCCCGCAGCTCTGCCGCAAACTGCCGACGAATTGTCAACAGTGGACGACCAGGACGCCGAGAACCTGATGCCTTGTAAAATAGGGAAACATGGTGGCGGTAATTTTAAATGCAATATGGCTGACGCAATTTTTATTATAAATTGAAGATGGATATCGTTTTTAGGGGTCAAGGGCGTTCTGAGTTCGAATTTAGAGTTTATTATAACTTGATGCCTTGTAAAATAGGCAAGCATGGTGGCGGCTCTCGGGAGGCGTGCGCAGTATATGGCCCAGCCAGGGGAAACGCCTTCGCAGGATGACAGTAGATACCGCAGGTTGGGTTGCCTCACCTCTGTGTTCCTTACAAAGTCAAACCACCGCACACCTAATATTCTCCTAAGACACCTATTCTCTGCACTCAGAAGTCTGCTATCTTAGGCCCTGGTTAGGTGCGACGATTAATTTAGTAAAAATTAATACTATCCATAAAGAAAGTAACTGCAAAAATTGAATTTTAATAAGAAATTGTGCAATTTTACTGAATCTGCGGTACTTATAAAAGCTTTTACGAGAAGAAAAAAAATGTTTTTTCAAGCTTAGATTAAATTGACATTAACATTCGATGTAAATATGATGTAGATTCAGTTTTCGGGTTGCACCTAGAGTTCTGTTACTCCGTGTATTCATGTATCATGTATGAAGATACAACTACAAGGTACATTACATAGGCTGGAAATCTTGTTATATTGCCAGATAAACCTTCACACACATTATCATCATTAACCAGTGTTTTATTTCACATTACAGCCTGTCACGTGGATCCTAACATCCTAACTTGCTGATAAAACTGTACCTACTATGTTCAAAGAAAAACATATTAAAAAAAACTTGTGCTTGCGGCTGTCTCCCATCAACCTCGGACGCATCGGCACGATGGAGTGGAAGAGAAGATAAAATGCGTCCACAAGGCGAACTCTTAGTATGCTGATCGTGCGTCTCTATCGCTTGTACCGCGCTCGTCAGCTTGCACACTACTCGGCTCAGGCAGAAAACGTGACAATGAAGTATCATATGCTTTTTACGTTTAGGTGTGCAGCCGGCGTTCATACGATTTATTAGACGTTATCACGTCATAGAAAATAATGAAACTAACTTGTACTTTTGAAGAAGAATTTCAGCAAAGTAACTTCATACTTGAAAAATACGACCGGGTCTGAGGTGTCTATTACGTCACTCACTGCGTCATCAATAGGCATAAGTATATCCGTCATCATTAGACATCGAAGTGCTGGAGTATTTAGACTTTAGACAGAGGAATTTAATAAGTGATGTAATGAAATTAACCCTAACAAAGCGTATATTTTTTGAAAATTTGTATGAAAACCCCCTTTCTGGAGAATTCTAGTACGAAGAGTTGTGTACTGAAGTTTTGAAACAGCAGACTTGTGGAGTTTGAAAAGATGTTAGTCCTTAGAAGAATATTAGTGGTTTTGTGCCGGTGGTTTGACCTTAGTAAGGAAGACACAAGAGGTGAGGCAAACGACGCAAGAAAGCGTAATCTATAATTTATTTATTAGCGTAAAACTGGGATAGTCAGTAGTGAACATCATGTCTGCCAAAACACTAAATCTCCAGTGTTGTCTGCGGAAAAAAATTACCTCCAATCGGTTTTCTTAAGAGTAGGTACCTACTTACAATATGTGACAGTTCGAAAAGTTTGTTGATAATTGTATCGTTATTACATTTAAGAAAGATTAATTTAACAATAACATCTTAATTTTGTATATCTGAGGTAATACTCGACATTTTAAAAATTTTACAAGATTGATTTCTTCCATCAGTCGAAGCTGGAAGCAGATTCTACTCAGGCCACGGTCGGGCGGCTCTGTGGGCCTCCGTAAATTAGGTTTCTGTTTGTTGGAACCATTGATTAATTAATACGTGTATTAATTAATCAGTGGTTGGGACTTTTAGGCAATCAACTAAAGGTGGAACAACCAAAAATCGAGGCGCGGAAGCGCCGAAAAGCCCCGCAGGGCTAGCATTTAACAGCTGCAGCTTCGCGACTCTTAAATGCTAGTTTTAAGTTATTATCTTATGTTTGCACCCAAGAAATTGTTTAAATAGCTAATAATGTAAATATGTTATTAAATTTTTTCGTTTTTAAAAGCATTCAATATATCAATATCTACTTAAACGTTTACATAGTTGTCAGGTCAGCCAAACGTGGCGCCGATCATTCAATGTTCCATTATGTTTTCGTTTTATACGGTACCCTCCTGTTATGCTTCGCTATTTATGTCCGCCTCGTAGCATAGTGGTAGCGCATTTTGGCTACCGTGCATGCGGTCGCGGGTTCGATTCCCGTTAGGCCAACTAAAAATATAAAATTTTGTGACATATGGTTATCAGATTATGGGCGGTAATGGGAATGTGGTAGTACATCAAGATGGCCACTTAACCCAGCCAATGACAAGGTTATAAGCCCTGTAAACGCCAAGATAACCCACATTTGTTTCCAGAGATTCTCTGTCTCTGTTGGGATATCAATACAAATATTACAAGTGATTTTCATATTAATATTTTATGTGTGATACATTGGACTGGTACTGAAGCGTAGGACTGATCATCTTACCTTCATGTAATGAAATGATCAAGATACACTGCACTTGGTGTACCACTTGCAGTGCCCTTTGCACCAATTGGGTGCGGATAAAAAGAAAGCAGTAGTAGTAGTAAGTAATAAATAAATAAAAATAAAATAATTTGCGAAGAAATCCGTTCTAATTAGAAATTAGAAATTCGCACTGCGTCAGTTTGACCGCTAATGTGTCTAGTCAACTTTCAAACTGCATGAAATTATTTGAATTAGGAATTTAGTTAGTTAGCCAGAACGCCGCCAGTCGGTCGTTCGCGCCAAATTTCAAGTTTTCTCGGAAAAGAGCGCGAATTCGAACGTCAAATGTCGTAAAACACTGTAAAAAAAGTTTATCTGTGGTAATAAAAAATGATTTATGTGTGTTTTTCGCGGCGTTTGTTTACCCTGTAAATACCTTGAGTGATTAGTGATTTAACATAAATATTATGTGTTTTTTTGGAATAAAAAGCTCCGAAAAAGGTAAAAGTGAAAAAAAATCAAATAATTGATTTGTTTCTAAGATGGGTAAATCCATTTTTAAGAAGTAAAGGTAGGTACTTACGTAATATGTATGTTTGTGGTCAAATTACACCTGCATCACACCTGTTCTCCTCTATGGCACCTAACCAGGGCCCAAAATAGCCGCCTTCTGAGTTTTGAGAATAGGCCGTACTTAGAAGAATATTAGGTGTGCGGTGGTTTGACTTTGTAAGGAACACAGAGGTGAGGCAACCCAACCTTGGTAATCTACTGTCATCCGGCGAAGGCGTTTCCCCATAATACTGCGCACGCCTCCCGAGAGCCGCCACCAATGCTTGCCTATATTTTACAAGCATCAGGTTATAATAAACCCTTCTAAAATCGAAATCCGCGTCTGTATCCGGCTTCTTGCTTCCAACTGCCGATGCCCAAGTATGGTGTGTTCCTCTCCACACAGTCCAACCACCTTAATTTAAAAAAACTAATGAACTAACTAACCATCACGCCATTTCCCCGTAGGGGTAGACAGAGAGGATAGAACGCCATGTCAATCTGTTCTGACATACTTCCTTTGCTTCCTCTACATTCATACATCTTCCGACTTTTCACATGTCACGTCTTTCTCGGCCTTCCTCGGCTTCCACATCCTGACACACTTGCATTATAACATCTTTTAGCCGTTATTTCATCACTCATTCGCTCCACATGACCAGACCATCGTAAAAGACCTTCCTTAATTTTGTCGATAATGCTTATCTCAGCCTTGCACTCTGCTCTAATTTGGACATTTGTACACCTATCATACATAGTTTTACCACACAGAGAGATGACATTTCAACAGCATTCAGTCTATTTTCATCCAACACCACGCTTCACTACCATACATAAGGGTTGGTACCAGAACTCCGTTGTGTACTGCCAATTTTGCTTCTTTCGATAAGTTCTTATTTGCCACTATCAATTTCAAGGCACCATTAACTCTGTTTCCGGCACTAACCCTTCTCTCAATGTCCTTATCCACATTTCCGTCTCTTGACTTGTAAACATACTTCCCAAATATACAAGTAATTTATTGTTGCGAGGCCCATTAATCATGATTTTTAACTTTCTCCATTCATAAGTTCATGTTAGAAAAAAATAGACAAATTTAATAGTACCTAGGTAACCTACTTTTCTTACACAAATATTATTTGCGAATTTCTAATTTTATTAAGTGACTCTACAAAACAAACTAATAACTAGTTTAAGCACGTGATTAAGAGGATTGGCGTTCACGTGACCGCGGCTGTCATGCCATGTAATCGTAGTTCTCGATTTTGCATACTTTTTTTCACGCGTTTTAGATTGCCATACGTTCTGTATACAGGGTGTAACAAACCTTGATGTACAAGCGGAAAACCAGCGAATCTACATAATATCTTGGGGTCGATTTTGTAGATTTTTATTTTTTATTTGACCCTTAGTTTTTTGAGAAAATTGAGTACGAAGTACACTTTTTTCGATTTTTTTTTCACGCGTTTTAATAAGAATTTGAGCAATTTTACTTAAACTGCCATACTTAAGCCCGCTATATATGGGACAGTTTACTACACAGTTTTCTGTGCAGTCTGAAAACGGTCCCGTATAAAGCTAAAACTGCATGAAAAACTGTGTGCTAGTGTCAGATTTAAGCTGACATGACAGTCAATGTTTTTTATGTAAACGTTTAAGTAGACATTGGTTTATTGTATGCTTTTAAATACGTAAAAAACCAATAAACATATTTACATTATTAGCTAAAAATATACAATTTCCTGAGAGCAAACATACGATAATAACTTACAATCGCGTTTCAAAAATACACATATTTAGCGTGTCTTTTGACAGAAGTTTGACAGACTGCACAGTTTTCTGAACAAGAAACTGTGTTGTTTTCTGAACAAGAAACTGTCCCATATAAAGCGGGCATTAGAATCTGTATGAATCAAGTCTGATATGATTGTATGGGACTTGGTTCAAACAAATACTACCATGAAATGACGTCTAACGAGTGATTTAGTACATTAATAAAACAAAAAACCATTAGTATCTGGAATGCTTCACATATCAATCAATATTATATGTATATATTATATCAAATCAGCTTTAAACCATTTCAAATTTTAAAAATTAAACAGCTTGACAGCTGTCATTCTAATCAAGCTATATTTAACAGATTATAGTATGACTTTGAAAAAAAAAAATTTTCAGCTCATCAAAGCTTTTATAATTATGGCAGATTAAGTAAAATTGCTTAAATTCTTATTTAAATGTGTTTTTTTTAGGTTTGTTTTCTTCATGGACAGTATTAATTTGACTAAATATTTGATAACAATTTCCAAAAATATTATCAAAAAAAAAAATGTATTCTACAAAATCGACTACAAATATTATGTAGATTCACTGGTTTCCCGCTTGTACATGGAGTTTTGTTACACCATGTCTTTATCCCCTTTAAATTGCGCGGGCGCAGTTTGTTCTTGGGCGCGTCACCCTAATAAAAATCGAAATACGGACACCTATTAATGATTGAAATTTATCCAAGTATTTGTACACATTCAAAATGCTGTCAGTTTTTAAAATCATGTTTATGTATTTTTTGAAGATAACAAATTGTAATTATCTCAGAAGTTATCTGAAACGATTGCTTCACGCTTTTAATCTATAGGCGCTTATAATCTCATATAAATGATAGGCGGTTTAACACCTACTGATCAGTTGTAGTATATCAGTTGTTAGTGATAGAATATACTAATATTTTCTATGGAAAAGTGAATTAAAACGTTTAAAGTTTTATCTTTGATAATTCTTTAGATCGGTGCTTGACTGCAGTTATTTTAAAGTACGTATTTACGCCTGCTTTCCCTTATCTGCACTCAATGGCGCATAGGGCACTGCATCGGTACACCAAGTGCAGTAATCTATCTTGATCTTCAAACAATAATTCGCTAGAAGGGGCGTTTGAATGGATGTCTGGGATGGAGGCCTGACGAGGCGGGATACCGGTCTCCACACGGGTGGTTGTAATTACTAATAAATAATGATCGGGGTAGAAACTAACATCCCTACCACTGTTAATTTGGGCCGACTCTGGTTGGTTTGGGTGATGGAAACAATGACAATTTTAATACATAAGCCGAGACGGTGGTAGGGGTACAATGAAAGCATTTGTTCGCGTACATAATCGTAAATTCATCCGTATTATTTTTATCACACTAACAATCTTAAAATCGCGGTTTAGCTTGTTGAAAAAATCGGTAGAGTTGGCTGGACTGAAAAAAGACTCAATAGTCTTTAAAGCAGTCTAGGGAAAGGGTGGGGCTTTCACTGTAGTAAAATTTTCTAAAAATATACGCTTCCTAGGGTTAATTTCATAACACCACTTATCATCAAATTCCACCGTCTAAACACTCCAGCACTTAGGCCAATACATGAAACGTGTGACATAGATGTCTAGTGATGACGTAGACGCCTATTGATGACGTTGTGAGTTACGTAGTTACCCAACTATAATAGACACCTCAGACACGGTAGTATTTTTCAAGTACGTACGCTTCTCAACAGAGACGAGAAGTTTGGAAGGGAATATGGATATCTAGGCGTTTACAGGGCTTATGACCTGTCATTGACTGGGTTAAGTGGCCACTTGATGTATTACAACATTCTCCATTTCACCTAGTATTTGATATTCATATCTGCCAATTATCTCGTAAAATTAGCTGTTAAAAGTTATCTTCATACACTATATTTAATTATTTATTTATTAACGGAACAAAACCATTTTAAATACATAGATAAGCATAATAGGGATAACAAGCAGTAAAAATAAGTGACAGAACATTAAATTGGTGAAGCTAAGACAGTTAGAATAAAATGTGGACACACTCAAGACAGGATCGGGTCTACTTCAGTGAATGTTTAAATCTTGATAGACTTACACCTAACAAGTCCAGATCCCGTCTTGAGTTTACAATACGACACAATCGAGAATGGGGAATGAAAACCATAGTTAGTTTTGTGGTGACTAAGGAACAGCACGTCATTATTTCTTCAAGGATCTCATCTGGGTCCAATTTGGTTTAAACCCTTTATTAACGATATATTTATGGCATTTACTGATGTACTCTTTGCAGACGACCTAAAAATGTACAGCATTAGTTAGGGATATCGAAGATCGTAATATTCTTCAGACAAATTTAAAACAACCAACCTTCACGAATTGGTGTACAAAAAACAGCTTAATCCCGAAAAAATGACAGGTTATTTCATTTGACAAAAACAAGAATCCACTTTCATTTTTCATACAATCTTAATGAAACTGACCTGGGGTGCAAAAACAATTACGGTAGTAAAACCCAAACGTCACTAGACGCCATTTCTCGCCGAACTGTCATAATCGTTTATCTCTAACCTTACTTATACCGACGAAAATTTGCTTCTCAAAAAATGTTGATCTTTATATCTTGTGGAATGCATAGACCCTTGAGAGATTCTACTCTACTTTGAAGCCAAAAATCCGATTCCGATTTTTGACAGTGACAGTTATCAGAATCGCTAAAAAATGTCTTAAACCTTAGTAGAAAAAATCGAGATCCACTCGACTAGAGTTACTCAAATGCGAGACATTAGAGGGAAATTATTTTAGATGAAAACATTTACTTTTTTAAAATCAAGCTTGGGGTTATTAATATGAATTACTTCAATTTCAAAAACTGATCTGATAGTCAAATCAAATACTAGGTTGAAATGGGGAATGTTGTAATAAATCAAGTAGCCACTTGGTTGTAAGCCCTGTTAAACGCCATATTCCATCCAAACGTCTGTTCTCTGTTGAGGATGTGCAAATTGTTAGCCCGAAATGGGTGAAATCCCAGTTTTTGTCTACAGTGGTATTTGGAACACTCTAAAATTGTTTCCTATAAAGTAAATTTGCTTGATCTTCCAATACTAAGAACGGAAGTAAATAGATCATCTATGTAAATACACATAATTAGTAAAATGTTTTAAGTTTGGGGCCCCAAAAAATTTAATTTAAGAAAGTAGTGGGGCCCTCCTTTTTAAAAGTAGGTTTTTCCGAATTTCTTGTTTTATTCTCTTCTTTT
>JAGVSP010002566.1:0-56816 GCA_022494985.1 Micrasema minimum
GCTTTATTTTCTTGACTTGTTTTTAAACAATACCAGAATAAAATTAATTACTCTGTTCATCTATTAAGTCTCGTTCTCTCTCTTTTTCTATTACGGTAAAGGCGTCAGAGGAGAGGGAAAACACGAATCAACAACAAAAGTTTGACATGCGCACAAGTGTGTAGTACTGTAGAGATTTATGCATTCTGCGCACGCTTTGTGAACTCAGTAAGAATAAAAAGTGACGGGGATTATAATCATTATTTTTATTCCACACAAAAAATATGTTTCAAGCGATATTGAAGGCACGTTCTCTCTTGAATATACGACGCGACGGTAAAAAATGTAAAAAATATTGTCAGACTTGCCCACATATCAAGATAACTAACATATCGATAGAACGCCATACCACTTTGTCCTAGCACTCTTCCCACGCTTCCTCTACATTCATACATCTTCTCATGCACACACGCCGATTATTCCGACTTTTCACGTGTCCACTTTCAAGTACTTGTCGTACTTGGTGATGCCATATCTTTCTCGGCCTTCCTCGGCTTCTACATCCAGGCACACTTGCATTCAAACTTCTTTTAGCCGTTCTTTCATCACTCATTCGCTCCACATGACCAAACCATCGTAAAAGCCCTTTCTTAATTTTGTCGATAATGCTTATCTCAGCCTTGCACTCTGCTCTAATTTCGACATTTGTACACCTATCACTTGTTGCGCTTGATAATGCCATGTCTTCCTCGGCCTTCCTCGACTTCTGCATCCAGGCACACTCGCACCATAGATTATTTTAGCCGTTCTTACATCATCCATTCGCTCTACATGCGTATATTACTTTGCAGATGCACTGCACTTGGTGTACCAATGCAGTGCCCTATGCACCATTGGGTGCGGATAACGGAAAGTAGTAGTAGTATTAATAACGGTATTTTTGACTAACTAAGTTCGAAGCTTTGCTGAAAAATCAACCCATGACGGATTTATAAAAAAAAAAAGATCACCATTATAATTTTACACTGACTGAATAGATTTGACAAGCTGATAGTAATTTATTATCGTAGAACTAATTATTACAACGCGCCATGGAACACATGTTCAAATACATTTTACGAATACTTGTGATACCTTGGACGGGCGCTGAAGCGTAAGACTGATCATATTGCCTTCATGTAACAAATTATCAAGATTCACTGCATTTGATGTATCAATGCAGTGCCCTATGCACCATTGGGTGTGGATAAGTTTCTTGTTCAGAAAATTGTACAATCTGCCAAAAGACACGCTAAATATGTATATTTTTTAAGGGCTACCGTAAGTTATTATAGTATGTTTGCACAAAGGAAATTGTTAATATAGCTAATATTGTAAATATTTTATTTGTTTTTTTCGTTTTTAAAAGCATTCAATACACCAATATCTACTTAAAAGCTTACATAAAAAAACATTAACTGTCAGTTGCTCGATCACAGATCACTATCGACGCGGTAATAAGCGAAGTGATAACGATTTCTTACCATGGATGTTTAACGTTTTCGCGATCACAATGGAACACGCGTTAAAAGTTATCGATCGGGATTATTAAACGAGCGCATCAAGTCGCGAGCCATTTCCCGAGATATATCTTCTTCGCACATATCTTCTTTCAATCTTTCTCGAGTGCCGTATTTCATTTAGCCGGCGTTCGGCAAGCCAAATATTGAGAAAAGCAGTCGACATAATAAACAATCCGACGCGCGTTGACCTTCTTGATTTGACGTTTGACGTTTAGCCGCGATATTTTTTATCATCTATGGTGCTCGGCAACGCGAACGTGGTATGAACGTATGTTCATTGTGATCGGTCAAATGGTTAGCGTTAGCACGTGGTTAGCACGTTTTTAACTACGTCGATAGTTATCTGTGATTGAGCTCCAGGTCAGCCAGACGTCGCGCCGACCATTTAATATTCCATCCACCTTTCGCTTTGTACGGGACAGCTTGTACAGGAAACTGTACAATTTTCTGCCCCTTAAGAAGTGCGCTAAGAAAAAAGCTTTATAAACTAGAAGATGCACTATTTAAGATGCAATGAACGAGACCAGCGATGAAAGGAAGGCATAATTTAAAAAAGTATTTAGGTAGAACCTTTTCCGGATGTCCGTGTTTTAGGAAGGCTATGACATCCGGTCACGGTGCCTATAAGCTATAAGTACTAATGATGCCACGAATATTCGGCAACTATTCGGTATTCGGCCTATTCGGCCACTTTTTTGCTATTCGGTATTCGGCCGAATAGTGCGTACTATTCGGCCGAATACCGAATAGCAAATCATGTAAAAAAAGACACGTTATTTTACTCAAAAATTATGTATTTATTTCCAAATTACAACATTTTAGTACTTAAAATTAATCAGTGGTAAGTTGTGATGGGATAAAAACGAGCTTTTCAGCATTTTCTGGTAGCAAACGATTGCGCTTTTCATCGTAAACGTTACCAGCCTCAGAAAAATAACCTCTCACTATAAACGCTACTTCCAGGCGAAGAAAGATAAACTTTTGCAAATTTCGAAAGGTTCGGGTATTGTTTTTCGTTTGCTGACCACCACTTGTAAGGATCGGCCTTCCGATCCGTTTGCCACAGCATTCTTCTCCACGTCCTCCTCATCATTATTAACATTATCTGTAGCGACTTCTTCAAAACAGTTCCAGAAACTGTTGTGTGTTTCAACAGTCCTATCATTTTCATTCGAGTTTCTTTTCTTACGCGCTGGAGAAGAATCGTCATCGCCGCCGAATATTCGGCGGCCGAATATTCGGCGCTTCGGCCGACAGCGTTGCCGAATATTCGGTATTCGGCCAATTCACTATTCGTGGCATCTCTAATAAGTACTTCGTACTAAGAAGTATTTCGTAATGACTCGCGGGCGCATTTCTCGATTTTTTCTCTGGAATTTAACATTTAGAGCATTGGTTCCCCAAAGTGGGCCACCTGCCCCCCCAGGGGGCCCTGGAGAGATCTGAGGGGGCTTCTCTGGCTCTGGGGGAGTAGGGGAGCCCTGGGAAGCAATCAGGGGGCCATGAGGTGCGAAAACGTATGACCTTATAGAATTTTAAAAATCTGTTATTACAGGATGCACATTCGTATAATAAATATCATTTATGATTTTGTGATGTTTCAAATTATATGCGTACACATGTAGTTCATAAATCGACCGGGCTATGATGGTTGGTTTACATTGTCGTTACAGCGTTCGCGTATCTTATTTATGACACTATAATTAAATGTATAAATAATAAGTACACTACATTTTTTGTTTTATTTCATTTAAAAAGGTAAATTTCCAGGGGGGCCTTGGGTCAAATGAGTTTGGAAACCTATGATTTAGAGCAATGATTTTTTTCACACATTTTAGATATCGACCAGATGCGTGTTTGTATGGTCTTATTTTTTAAATTATTTATTTATCTCTTTCACAAATTAAATATTTAAAAAAATAAGACAGAGAGTGAAAAACGAGTTAAAAGATAATTTTGTGGGTGATTTGACCTGGCCACTAAAAACTTTAACCTCTCACATCAACACATTTAACCTGTCTTAACAAGAATGGCCAAATTAGTATGTTTTACAATTGGCTGCATGACGTCACCAATAATACTACTACTAATTTCCCTTACCCACATCCAGTGGTGCATAGGGCACTGCATCGGTACGCCGAGTGCAGTAATTTATTTTATTAAGATGATCAGTCTCACGCATCAGCGCCGGTACTAATGATATATTTCCTTGTTTTTCAGCATCTTTACAAAAATAACGGTACAAGAATCACGAAAAGTATTTTTGTTAAATTTCTTTCTAATCTTACCGACACGCGCTCGGATAATAATATTTACCGTGTTTTGCAAGTTTTAGCCAATTTATTCCGTATTTGAAAATTTAAATTTTAAATTTGGAATGAAGCGTTGAGGATTTCAGTAGGTACGGGCGTGTTTTATTTTTAAATAGAACATGAGATTAAAAAGCCCTACGCCTGAAATAAGTGACCTTTTGTCACGCACTCGACTCGTAAATAGTCGAATGGTCATCTTAAATGCATGCATTATTTTTTTTTGTAATGTCACATTGATCTGAGCTTGAAAATATATTTTTTTTTTCTCTTAAAAGCTTTCAATTTATAGTACCGCAGATCAAGTAAAATTGCATAAATTCATATAAAAATGCTGTTTTTTTATTTTGTTTTATTTGTGGATAGTATCGATTTGACTAAATACACGATATTTAATGACAATTTGCAAAAAATTATCGAAAAAATAATAAACTCGTGTTCAATTTTCTCGAAAACTTTGGGTTAAATAAAAAAATTATTCTACAAATATGACGTAGATTCACTGGTTTCCCGCTTGTATATCAAATTTTGTTACACCATGTAAGCTTTTTAAATTTAATACAAAGAGCCTTTAACCGACCCACAACATATTACATTTTTACTAAGTTATTCTTTCAATGTATTAATTTTATTAATCTAGCGCCAGTAGCTCAATCACAGATAACTATCGACGTAGTTAAAAACGTGCTAATCACGTGCTAACGCTTACGATTTGAGCGATCACAATGACATACCGTTCAATACCGCGATAGCCGAGCATTGACGATCATTGACGATCTGAGCCGAGCGGAGCCGATGCACGCGATATCGCGGCCGTACGTCAAACGTCAAATCATCATCGCGCTTGTCGGATTTTTTATTATGTCGACTGCTTTTCTCAATATTTGGCTTTGCCAACTGCCGACGAATTGTCAAACGACCGGGACGCCGAGAACCTGTGCGAATAAGATATATCTCGGGAAATGGCTCGCGACTAGTATGCGCTCGTTTAATAATCCCGATCGATAACTTTTAACGCGTGTTCCATTGTGATCGCGAAAACGTTAAACATCCATGGGTAAGAAATCGTTATCACGTCGCTTATTACCGAGTCGGTAGTGATCTGTGATCGAGCAACAGGTTAGTATAACTATCGTAAAAACCACGGCCTTGCCTTGATAATGGTATGCAAATCAAACAGCAGACGAGTCCATGTAAATTAGGTGTCACTCGGAATTTGTATGCGTTGACGAGTGCGTGTTGGTTATATCCAATAGCATTACCTAATCCATTTAAGGTCCCAACAAACCTTGAATCTTAAAACCAACAGATAATCATAAACTGACGTCATGAAGAGCGATTGATTCCACCGTTTCGGTGAGAAATAGCAGGGAATAAGGAAGCTAGCTTTATACTGGACAGTAAGCTGTACGGTTTCCTGTAAAGTCTGAAAACTGAAAACTATAAAACGAAAACCGACGTTTGACTGACACGACTCTTAATGTTTTGACGTGATAACGTCTAATACACGAAAAAGCATGAATCATTGTCACGTTCCGCCTGAGCCGAGTGTGCAAGCGAGAGCGCGGAACAAGCGATAGAGAGGCACGATCGGCCTAAGCGTTCGGTTTGTGACGCATCTATCTCTCTTCCACTCCATCGGTCGATGCGTCCGAGTAGAAAGGAGACAGCAGCCGAAAGTAATCTTTAACGAAATACTTGCCGAACGGTTTGTAAGACTGTTCGGATTTCAGTATTTGAATTAACGAGTGCAAAAAAATGTTAATTTATGGAAAAAATTGTAATTTTCAATTAACTCCTGCTTTGTATTATACAAAATAATGATAATTCAGTAATAATAATTCAAATCAATTCATAAAAGTATGCTATTTCTCATCAATGTTTTCTTATGACGTTATCACGTAAAATTATCGTCCGTAAACCGACTTTACAGACAACCAAAAGTTTTTTTTTATGTAAACGTTTAAGTAGATATTGGTATATTGTACGTAAAAAACAAATAACGTATTTACATTAATAGCTATCTTAACAATTTCCTGCGTGCAAACACTCGAGAATAACTAACAATCGCGCTAAAAAATACACATATTTATCGTGTCTTTCGACAGACTGCACAGTTTTCTGAACAAGAAACTGTGCAGTTTTCTGACCAAGGAAATGTGCAGTTTTACTGTCCCGTAGTGGGTTTTAATGTTATAAACAACATTTTGAGACAAAAACTGGATTTCACCCAATGCGGGCTAACATTAAATTAAAATTTCCATTTTCCCCCCAAACTTCTCGTCTCTGTTGAGATGTCGAATTGTAATTAGTATGTTGATTGAGTTGGCATTTATTTTATAGAACTCCACGTTATATTGTTTAAATCAAACTCGATTTGAGACATCTGTGAAATAAAATACACCAAAGGAGATTAATGACTAATCTAAATGCGGGAATTCGGTAAAAATCGGTCCTAACGAATCTTGAATCTTAAAATCAGACAATCATAATCTGATGTCATATTAAGTCCGCCATTTTATTGCGAAATGTCATAGGTAAATCAGGAAAAACATATGTTGAGTACGTGTTGACAATACCGAATCCATCACCTTGAATTTTGAATAAACAAATAATCATGATATTTTTAAGAGATCAGCTACTATTTTTTTCGATAAGATTATCCATAAATTTTAAGAGATATAGGCTAGCACCAAAAAACCAAGAAATTTAAATTATCTTAGTTTAAAACCACATAGTTTTAAATTGTATTTCTTTATACAGCTATTTTAATAAAATTTCACTTATAAACAACATTTGAAGTGTGTCCAAATACTTGTAGACAAAACTGGATTGTCTCTTGTTGAGATGGTCAATTGTAAAATTACAATTGTTTATTTTGATGAAAATCGAACCAAAAACTTCTTATACACGCCGGAAAAAAACGCTAATTGCTAACCACTACGCTATTGATACAGACAAGATAATTTGAATAATAAATAATCAAATAAACTACGTCATAAACAAACAGATAGAGTTTTTTTTAAAACTCAAGCAGCTATTTCAATACCTAACAAATTAAACAAAAAGTTGAACTTGTAAAAACATATAATTTATAGACTATTCGTCATCAAAATATGAAGACATGTGAGATTTTATAATATTAAGTAATAAAGATTGCCGCAGGCTCGATTCTCGGCTGTGCAACGATTTTTTCTCCAACTCGTTCTAAATACTATGTTCAAAGTTAGCGAAAAGTATGACGTCATCTAAACAGCAAAAACCCGACGTAGAGTATAATAACACATGGTTGAAAAAAAAAACAACAGCATATCTCTCTCTATCTTACACAAAATCCATTGATAAACATAAAATTTGCATGAATTTACGCGAAATCTACACTAAAATTTTTACTTTGTCGCCCACATGACAACGCTTAGACGGTTACATAAAACTAAAAACCAATACAAAAGTAACATCTGTAGGAGACAAACAAAAGAGCTCACAAATCACAGATAACTATCGACGTAGTTAAAAACGTGCTAACCACGTGCTAACGTAACCATTTGGCCGATCACAATGAACATACGTTCATACCATCGTTCGCAAGTTGCCGTGCACCATAGATGATAATTAATATCGCGGCCAAACGTCAAACGTCAAATCAAGAATAGTCAACGCGCGTGTCGGATTGCTTATTTTGTCGACTGCTTTTCTCAATATTTGGCTTGCCGAACGCCGGCTAAATGCAATTCGGCACTCGAGAAAGATTGAAAGAGAGATATGTGCGAAAGAAGTTATATCTCGGGAAATGGCTCGCGACTTGATGCGCTCGTTTTTTAATCCCGATCGATTAATCTTTTTAACGCGTGTTCCGTTGATGATCGCGAAAACGTTTTAAACATCCACGGTAAGAAATCGTTATCACTTCGCTTATTACCGCGTGGATAGTGATCTGTGATCGAGCTACTGAATACTACATACTACTACTACTGCTTCTCCTTATCCGCACCCAATGGTGCATAGGGCACTGCATCGGTCCACCAAGTGCAGTGTGTCTTGATCAATAAAGATGATCAGTCATGCGTTTCAGTACAAATGAAATATTAATATGAAAATCACTTGTAGGTAAATAAATATTTCATGTTGACCCCCTGCGGGAATCGAACCTCATGCACGGTAGCCAAATGCGCTACCACTATTGCTACACGGCGGACTAAATCTTAATAATGTAAGACAAATTGTATTAAAAAATGGCGGGATAAGGCTTGAAAATACGTGCGACAAATATTCGACCAATTCGAGCATAAGATTTTTATAAACGCCAAAATTTGAAAATAGAACAAGGAACGAAATTTGAATAATGTCAGCCACTCAAAATAATTCACAGCGTATTTGTAATAATAGATGCGTAAAATCAAGGGCGACTTGAATTTAAAATTATGCGGTGACAGCTGTTTCGCCTTTAAAAGGAATCGTATTTCGAAACAGCTATCACGAAAAAAAAACACAAAATTAAAAGTTCGCTATTCAACGTGGTTTAAAATTTGAATCAGCTTTTCATTCACAAATATTCACCCACGTAAAACTAAACACTGTTCCAAACGTCAGATTCGAATTTGGAAAACGGGGCGGACGGACGGACGGACGGGTGCGCGGCGGGCGCGTGCGCATCGACAGGTGTGCCAGCACCGACTGGCGGCGGATCCGGGAAGCTCGCCCGGCCATGCAGGTAGAGAAGAGGGGGAAATTATACCTCGCCGGTAGATGGATCGGATAGATCGTGTGTGCCGGTAAATATGATGTATTATATCATTTGTGCCGGTAGATATAAATAATATGCGAACATGTGTGCCGGTAAATACATCATGCCGGTAGCCGGTAAATTCGTCATGCGAATTTTCACAAAAATCAACGGCGCTTTATAATTTAGCAGATAATTGACGGTGGACATTATATTTAGTTGGTGGCCAGCTTCGAACAAGAATTCACTAAAAGGGGCGTTTTCAAACCAATTTTCTAAAAATATAAGCCGCTTAATTTAATTTAATTTCATAACACCACTTATTATTTATTTATTTGATCTTAAAGTAGTAAATACCTAATTTTTTTATGTATGTCGTAATAATATAAACACTTTATTATTTTGTGCAAATAGAAAAACCTTAAACATAATTATTTAATATTACTTGTTTTTCTTTTTTTATCTCTTCTGGTATTTCTTCAAACATTTTCACTGCTCGGTGCATTAACGAATTTTATGACTTATGCCCGCTTTATATGGGACAGTTTCTTGTTCAGAAAACTACACAGTTTCTTGTTCAGAAAACTGTGCAGTCTGTCAAACTTCTGTCAAAAGACACGCTAAATATGTGTATTTTTGAAACGCGATTGTAAGTTATTATCGTATGTTTGCTCTCAGGAAATTGTATATTTAGCTAATAATGTAAATATGTTATTGGTTTTTTACGTATTTAAAAGCATACAATAAAACCAATGTCTACTTAAACGTTTACATAAAAAACATTGATTGTCATGTCAGCTTAAATCTGACACTAGCACACAGTTTTTCATGCAGTTTTAGCTTTATACGGGACCGTTTTCAGACTGCACAGAAAACTGTGTATTAAACTGTCCCATATATAGCGGGCTTTAGATTTTTTACGAATCGGTAGCCTCAGTCTATTTCCATTTCGGGTTTCATGGCCATGTTGATTTTGATTAATATATATTTTTTTTGTCAACTCTCTTGAGGAATACCCGTTATAATTTTATATGGAAAAACCATTACATTCATTAATATCAATTGTGAGACTGTCATTATTTTGTTTCTTTTAACATGGATCTTATGATCAGACTCCACCGTCTAAAGACTCCAGCCTTAGGCCAATACACGAAACGTGTGACGCAGATGTCTAGTGATGACGTAGACGCCTATTGGTGACGCAGTGAGTGACGCAGTGGGTAACTAGACACCTCAGATAAATTGTATTGTTGTTCAAGTATGGAATGTCTAAACTAACTAACTAACCATCACGCCATTTCCTCGTAGGGGTAGGCAGAGAGAATAGAACGCCATACCACTCTGTCCTGACATACTTCCTTTGCTTCCTCTACATTCATACATCTTCTCATGCACATACGCCGAATATTACGACTTTTCACAAGACCGCTTTCAAGTACTTGACGTACTTGGTCATGCCATGTCTTTCTCGGCCTTCCGCGGCTTCTACATCCAGGCACACTTGCATTTAGACTTCTTTTAGCAGTTCTTTCATCACTCGTTCGCTCCACATGACCAAACCATCGTAAAATACCTTTCTCAATTTTGTCGATAATGCTTATCTCAGCCTTGCACTCATACATAGTCTTACCACACATTCGCCTGAGAGATCGCATTCCAACAGCATTCAGTCTACTTTCATCCATCTTTAAAATAATTGGAAATTGAATGTCATTTAATGGAATAACTTGTCCTATGGAATTTCACTTCTCTGAAATTCTTGTTCGAAGGGTTTGTTAGACAACCCGCGACTTAATGCACGGTAGCCAAATGCGCTACCACTGTGCTACGAGGCGGACATGTCACTACTTGAACTACACCACAAATCTGACAGCAGTGACGTCACGATCGGGGTAGGTACTGGTTTCGAGACTCGCATCCGGCGCACACGATGCATGAAGACACCCGAAGCAGCTACATTCCTACGCGTAGAAAAGCTCGGTCGGTCTGCGGCGTCCATCACGTTAAATTATGTATGTTACATTTTTCGTCTTTTGTATTATGTAGTTACGGTTGTCTTGTGCACCTGTGTGTTTGTTATACCGTTTCATTCATTGAAATAGGGACAAAGAAGATTTTAGGAGAAGGGAATATGGAAATTCAGGCATTTACGGGGGTTTTGGCATGTCATTGGATGGTTTAAGCAATCGCGTCGTAAATTTTGCAATTTTCCATATGTACCTAACCTAATATTTTTTTCGCCTCCTGTATGTTGGCGCGTTAGGCTACCACGCACGAGGTCGCGGGTTCGATTCCCGTGGGCGTTAAAATGAGACATTAATTTCATCATCATCATCTCTGACGCAAACTGCCGACGAATTGTCAACAGTGGACGACCAGGACGCCGAGAACCTGATGCCTTGTAAAATAGGCGAGCATGGTGGCGGCTCTCGGGAGGCATGCGTAGTATATGGCCTAGCCAGCCAAAACGCCTTCATCCGACATTAATTTAAAATGTGTTTTTTTCACAGGTTAACAAGTCTGAAAGACTCATTGAGACCCTGACCGAGGATTCACGGGTGGATGTCTGGGGTGGGGGGCCTGGCGAGGCGGGATGCCGGTCTCCACACGGATGGTAGTAATTACTAATAAATAATGATCGGGGTAGAAACTAACATACCCTACCACTGTTAATTTGGGCCGACTCTGGTTGGTTTGGGTGATGGAAACAATGACAATTATAATACATAAGCCGAGACGGTGGTAGGGGTACAATGAAAGCATTTGTTCGCGTACATAATCGTAAATTCATCCGTATTTTTATCACACTAACAATCTTAAAATCGCGGTTTAGCTTGTTGAAAAAATCGGTAGAGTTGGCTGGACTCAAAAAAGACTCAATAGTCTTTAAAAGCAGTCTAGGGAAAGGGTGGGGCTTTCATTGTAGGTTAACAGGTCTGCCAATACCCAGCTTTTTGGCTTATTTGGCAGTCTTGGACCGTAAGTAATATGTATCAATTTTATGTACACAATAATAATTTAATAAATAAATAAAATGTTTTCCCTGGACAGGCGGATCATATTGCCTTCATATAAAACTTTTTCAAGATTCGATCAAGATTCATTGCACTCGATATAGGTGTCAATACAGTTCCCTGGGCACCATTGGGTGCGGATAAGGGAGAGTAGTAGTAGTAATTTAGTGTAGCACAATATTTAAAAACAAATCTATTAAAATCATACGAAATCGTCGTTCGCACAACATAATACAATTACATATTATATAAGTCGCAATTGCCCCACATAAATACGAGTGTGTATGGTAATTTGATCATTGTGTTTGGAAATAATGCGATAGTCAAGGTCACTTGATGACAGGTATTGTGTCATCGTCATCATCAGTCAGTCTTGATGGAGGTATCATCAACACAAGCATAATATCAGTTAGCATCATACCGCTAATGGACAGTCAGTAAACATTAATGAAGACATGAAGAGATGTTGAAAACGAAAGGTGATTATTATCGATTTCAGCAGATATTTCACACTAACAAAATTGACAAAAATAAACTACTACTTTCCTTTATCCGCGAACTCAATGGAACCCCATTGATACACCAAATTTCAACAATAGTATGTTATCCCTTAATAAAGAAATTTTAACGATTTCAATTGTATTCAATATATCTGGGAAGCATGTTCACTAGGGATGGAAATATGGATAAGGACATTGAAAGGAGGGTTAGTGCCGGTAACAGACTTAATGGTGCCTTAAAGTCGGCCGTATCTAATAAGTGCTTATCAAAAGAGGCTAAATTGGCAGTTCATAATGGAATTCTCGTACCAACCCTTATCTATGGAAGCGAAGCATGGAGTTGGAAAAATAAGGATGAAAGTAGATTGAACGCTGTTTAAATGCGATCTATGTGTGGTAAGACTATGTATGATAGGTGTACAAATGTCGAAATGAGAGCAGAGTGCAAGGCTGAGATAAGCATTATCGACAAAATTAAGAAAGGTCTGTTACCGTAGAGCGAATGGATGATGAAAGAACGGCTAAAAAAATATATGTTGCGACTGTGCCTGGATGTAGAAATCGAGGAAGGCCGAGAGATACATGGCATGATCAAGTAAAACGAGTGCTTGAAAGTGGGCATGTAAGAAGTCGGGAATAATCGACGTGCGTGCATGAGAAGATGTATGAATATGGAGGAAGCAAGAGAAATGTGCCAGGACAGAGTGGTATGGCGTTCTATCCTCTCTGCCTACCCCTTCGGGGAAATGGCGTGATGGTTAGTTAGTAAGTTAGTTCAATTGTAATTTATCCCTTGATAAAGAGTTTTGAAGAGTACAATAGTAATTTAAACTTCGGTAAAAGAATTTTAACAAGGACAAATAGAATTTATCCCTTTAAATACAGGAACACACGCGTTGTTTCGAACCCGATCGAGAGAAAAATCATTATTTGGTCTTAACTATGCAAATAGTTCAATGCGCATAACACCCATCTAAACGAAGCCTAAATCTCAAGACACGAAACAAACGGTACTTGTGATCAGACTGTAAAACAAAGATGAAAGATTATATATTTTTAATTAAAATCACTCTTATTATTTTTAATGACGAAACATTTCTACTCATTCGGGTTTTGTTCAAGATCAACTGAGCGAAACGATATTGTTATTGGATGGAAAAGTTATAATTGTATTATACTATTGTGTGAAAGATATCCACTAAAATCATCATCATCATCATCATACCATATCCGCTCCCTATGGATTCCACAAACTACTTCCAGGCCAAGCGATCGTCCGCCAGTTCCCGTGCATCCTACCAAGTCAAGACCACGACACGCAGCTCTGACGCAAACTGCCGACAGATTGACAACAGTGGACGACCAGGACGCCGAGAACCTGATACCTTGTAGAATAGGCAAGCATGGTGGCGGCTCTCGGGAGGCATACGTAGTATATGGCCTAGCCAGTAGATACCAAGGGTTGCTGTGTCCGTTGCCTCACCTCTGTGTTCCTTACAAAGTCAAACCAAAGCACACCTAATACTCTTCTAAGACACCTATTTTCAAAACTCAGAAGTCTGCTATTTTGGGCCGTGGTTAGGTGCCGTGATTCGCAGCCATAGAGAACAGGTTCACTAATATACAAACGGTCTAATACCTAATATTTGATGAAGAGACGCGCTGACCCCTACACTACTACGAGGCGCATAAATGTTATTTAAAATGTAGTTTTACACATCAATATTTCACGTATGATGCCTTGGACTGGCTCAGAAGCGAAATACTGATCATCTTACCTAAGTAAAAGCGTGTCTGGTTGTAGAAGTCGAGGAAGGCCGAGAAAGACATGGCATGATCAAGTACCTACTTGAAAAATATTTTAAAGTGGTCATGTGAAAAGTCGGAATAATCGACGTGCGTGCATTAGAAGATGTATGAATGTGGAGGAAGCGAGGGAAGTGTGCCAGGACAGAGTGGTGTGGCGTTCTAATCCTGTCTGCCTACCCCTTTCGGGGTAATGGCGTAATGTTTTGTTAGTTACCTAAGTAAAATAACATGATAAAAATACACTGCGCAGGTGGAACGACAATCTATGAAGTGCCCTATGCACCAATAGGTGCGGATTAAAGAATGAATGAATATAAATTGACGAATGAAAGAAGGAATTCAAGAAAATAATAGTTTTGGTATTTCAAGTTTATTTTTTAAAAAGAAAATGGAAAATGTTAGCTGAGACGCAAACCCAACAGCGGATATCAAAGGACGATATCGTCAACACCATCTGTTAGAAAAAATCGAAACTAATAGGTCAGAACGAGTAGAGTGTGAATAATAACAAGTTGTTGCCGCATACTTGATTGCCATCTACCGGAAATCTACCGGATTTCTTGAAAAATATATATTACGGTACAAAATAATAAAAAGCTACTTTATAAGTACATTAAAGTAGATTCGATTATAAAAAGATTATGGAAATTATTATAGAAATATAAATCTACATTAATTACACATATAAATCTACATTAATTTTGTTACTTTTGTTGGAAAAATTCTAACTAACTAACCATCACGGCCATTTTCCCCCGTAGGGGTAGGCAGAGAGGATTGAACGCCAGACACTCTGTCCTGACATACTTACTGTGCTTTCTCTTCCATTCATACTTCTTCTCATGCAACATCACGCCGATTATTCCGACTTCCTTACATGCCACTTTCAAGCTCTTGTTTATATTGACCATACGCCATGGTCTTTCTCGGGCCTTCCTCGACTTCTACATCCGGGCACAGTATCGCATCATTAATTTTTTTAGCCGTTCTTTTCATCATACCATTCGCTCTACATGACCGAACCATAGTAACAGATCACTTTCTTAATTTTGACGATATTGCTTAATCTCAGCCTTGCACCTGCTCTGAGTTTCGACCATCCACGATGTGATAAGAGGAATTGATCGCCATACCTACTCTGTCCTGACATACTTCCTTTGCTTTCTCTACATTCATTCATCTTCTCATGCACATACGCCGATTATTCCGACTTTTCACATGTCCCACTTCACGAGTACTTGTCGTATGTGTTTTTAAGCGCGATTGTATGTAAACAACATTTTGAGTGTGTCCAAATACTTGTAGACAAAAACTGGATTTCACCCATTACTGGCTAATTATTACAATTTGACATCTTAACAGAGACGAGAAACTTGGAAGGGAATATGGATATCTAGGCGTTTACAGGGCTTATAATCAAAATGTTGTTTATAAAAAATTAGCTGGTAAAAAGTTAAAAGCATAACAAATTGAAGATTCATCTTCAGGCGTTTCCTAGTAGGTGATATAATTCGGTAAGAATCTCACTTGCAATCATAAAGGGTTCCTGCTAAAATGTTTAGCAATTTTCTCAATGGATGACAGAAAGTGTTGCGTGTGAAGCGTCGCGTCATTTTATTGTATATTGGCAGATATGGATATCAAATACTAGGTGAAATGGGGAATGTTGTAATACATCAAGCGGCCACTTAAACCCAGCCAATGACAGGTCATAAGCCCTGTAAACGCCTAGATATCCATATTCCCTTCCAAGTTTCTCGTCTCTGTTGAGATGTCAAATTGCGATTGTACGTGATTATCTTATGTTTGCACGCAGGAAACTTAACTAACGAAACAACTTAACCCCGGGTATGGGGAAAGTTGACTTAAAATTCTCTCTTGAATATAATATTTTTTAATATTCTTATTTCTAAAATAAATAAAGTTACATCAACAACATTTTGAATGAATACAAATACTTGTAGACAAATTACTGGATTATACCCATGCTGGGCTGATATCAGATATTATTGATATCTCAACAGAGACAGAGAAACTCTGGAAACGAATGTGGGTTATAATCCAGTAATTTGTCACAAGTATTTGTATTCATTCAAAATGTTGTTGTTAAGAATATTTACTGGTAAAAATAAAGCAAAAAAAAAATTGGAGAGACATCTTCAGGCGTCTCCTAGTAAGTAATCAAGTTCGGATGAACCTTACCTACACCAATAAAGTTAGATTGCCCCAAAAAATGCTTAACTATATTCTCAACAGATGTCACTATAGGGAAAGAATATTAAAATATTTAAAGTCTGTCGACAACACAACTCGCATGTGGATTATTCTGTAACAAACTCAACATATATACTTTTTAAGTTTCAAAAATTTGTCATACATGGTTGTCAGATGATGGGCGGAATGGGGAATGTTGTAACACATCAAGTGGCCACTTAACCCAGCCAATGACAGGTCATAAGCCCTGTAAACGCCTAGATAACCCACATTCGTTTCCAAAGTTTCTCTGTCTCTGTTGAGATATCAATAATAAAGTTACATCAATTTGTCTTTATTTTTTTTTCTCTAAAAATAAAAAAAACATTTTTTGAGACAACCAGTACACTCCTCCCCTACTTGGTGTACCGATGCAGTGTCCTATGCACCATCGGGCGCAGATAAGGGAAAGTAGTAGTAGTAGAAATAATAATATGTTCACCGAGTATCTACTGCACCCCGGGGCTCCGATCACGAATGTTTTTACATGTTGATATAAATCGATAAAAGTCGATACGCTTTATGACTTATCTTGGAATTTTCTCTATAGGAGGCACGAGGGGGCGCATGGCAGACGTGGGCGCGCTTGGTGGGCGCCGTTTGACATGACATATATGGTGAAATGAATGTGCATAAAAAAATACCAACTGATTTTTTTTTAGAATGATTATGCTTGATTCAATTAACGAATTGATAAACAAGTAATGATTAGCAGCGCATTATTTATTTATTTAAAATTCTACAAATTCTGTATAATTCTAATATTGAATAGACGAACAGAAAAAACGGGACAAGACACTCATCGACCATCAAGTTAATGAATTAGTGAAGATAAAATTATTTTACCATTTTGCATTATTTTGTTAATAAATTTAAAAAAAAATATTAAGCATATGTAAGGAGATAGTAGACGAAATTTCTATACGTACAACTCGATTTACAAGAGGGAAACTAGTGAATCTACATCATATTTTGAGTCGATTTTGTAAAACATAATTTTTTTTATTTGACTTATAGTTTTCGAAAAAATTTGGTAAGAAGTTGATTTTTTGAAAATAAAATATTGCAAATTTTGCTACTACCCATTAATAAAACAAAAAAAAAACTATTTCAGTAATAATTTTCTGCAATTTTACTTAATCTTCCGTACTAATGAAAGCTTTTCCGAGAAAAAAATGTTATAATCTCAGATTCAAAAGTCATATAACACATTTGGCTCCAAATATGATGTAGATTCACCAGTTTTCGGGTTGTACTAAGAATTTTTCTACACCATGTATATTATTTTAAAAACCGGTATAGTTTGAAATATATGTTCAAGTTTTTCGAGAATTTTTGTGGTTGTCAATAATTTCGGAAATATCGTTTAGAAAACTACCAAAATTCTAACGCCAAACTAATTACTTTGTATTCCGGTCGATTTATTAAATTTAAACAAACGCCCGTTCAAGTTTATTCACATAACATTGAACTTACGTCTTGTTTGATCAATTGGCGTGACGTATGACTTCCAATTCATCTCTTTCGGCGTTATTAATTGCACCCAGAAATATTAGAGCCAAAATACAGCATGAGATTCGATATTTGATGTATTGTATGGCTTCCGAATCGGTAGCACTAATTGCTAACATACCAACCGTTTTTGTTTTTTTTTTTAATTTTTGTATTTTTTTTTTTTATCAGACACGACATTCAATCGTTAAAATCAAGAGTACAGGAAATACTCTATCAAGTATATCACTTGGTTAAACTGCCTGTTTTTATGTCGTCTATTATACATGGTGTAACAAAACTCGTAGTACAACCCGAAAACTGGTGAATCTACATCATATTTGGAGTCGAATATGACATTTTAATCAGAGATTTTTTTGTTTTTCTCTTCAAAAAAGCTTTCATTAGTACCGCAGATTAAGTCAATTTGCACAAATTCATATGAAAGTGCTGATTTGACTAAATACATGATATTTGATAAAAATTTGAAAAAAAATATCGAAAAAAAAATCAACTTCGTACTCAATTTTCTCGAAAACTATGGGTCAAATCGAAAAATTTCATACATCAAAATTACAAAATCGACTCTAAATATAATGTAGATTCACTAGTGTCACGCTTGTAACACCATGTATAAGAGCTTTTTGCCAAATAGCCGAAAATCCCGTTATCCAACGATGCTGCAATCAACCTGAGACCAACCTTATTTGATATTTGAAAATTACAAGCTACTTTTGATAGAAGTCGTTTATTTCTATAATAATGCCTGCTATCTTTATACACCATAACCGATGTATATTTTTGTTACTGCGAAATACTTTGATAACATCTTTGGTAAGTCTGAAATGGATCTGGTGGGTATAATTTGGTATTTCTGGGAGATTAGTGAATTTGTTAAGAATTAAAAAAGGAATATCAATGATTACTAATTGAAGGAATATCAATTATTAGTAATTGAAGAAATATTACTTATTACTAATAGAATCGGCGGTTAATGATTAAAATGTTAGCGTGCAAAATGCAGAGCGTTCGTCGGCTGGTGTTGGATTTAATGGCTTAAGAATATCACTTCAACTCTTAAGGGGAAATTAATACTCCTTACAGATAGTCGAATTCCGAAAGAATATGTGACATGTGTTTATGACAATCTTAGAGCCGAGACAGTGACAGAGGCAATGAAAGCATTTGATCGCGTATTTAACCTTCTTTTTTCCGCTTTTTCCAGTTAAAACTGAATCTATTAAATTTCGCGGATTAGCTTTAAAAAATCGGTAGAGTTGTGCTGGACTTAATAGTCTTTAAAACAGTCTAGGGAAAAGGAGGGGATTTCACAACTAACTAACTAACTAACTAACCGTCACGCCATTTCCCTGTAGGGATAGACAGAGAGGATAG
Source organism: Micrasema minimum (assembly GCA_022494985.1). Lineage (NCBI taxonomy): Eukaryota > Metazoa > Arthropoda > Insecta > Trichoptera > Brachycentridae > Micrasema > Micrasema minimum. The sequence continues at coordinate 19,036 of JAGVSP010002566.1, forward strand.
AACGCCATACCACTCTGTCCTGACATACTTCCTTTGCTTCCTCTACATTCATACATCTTCTCATGCACATACGTCGATTATTCCCGACTTTTCACATGACCACTTTCAAGTACTTGTCGTACTTGGTCATGCCATGTCTTTCTCGGCCTTTCGCGGCTTTTACATCCAGGCACACTTGCATTTAAACTTCTTTTAGCCGTTCTTTCATCACTTATTTGCTCCACACGACCAAACCATCGTAAAAGCCCTTTCTTAATTTTGTCGATAATGCTTATCTGAGCCTTGCACTCTGCTCTAATTCCTACATTTCTACACGTATCATACATAGTCTTACCACACAGAGAGATGACATTTAAACAGCATTCAGTCTACTTTCATCCTTCTTTTTCCAACACCACGCTTCACTACCATACATAAGGGTTGGTACCAGAACTCCGTTGTGTACTGCCAATTTTTGCTCCGATACTCCGGGCTTTCACTGTGTCAAGAATATGTAAAAATGAGCGGGTTTGCAAAAAAACATGTTTTGTTGTGAAGATGTTGGAATATTTATGCGCCAAAGTACTTAGAGATTAAGACCCTTTCGATGGTTTGGTTTGTCAGATTTAGGGACGGGGACCTGTATTGGGAAGACACACGGAACTGGCGCCCAATCTTTTCGCTTGGGGCAGTTTGCAGAATGTACTCTACATGCGGATATGGATCAATGATAATAGCGGGTATTAGAAATAATCAACAGACATCAAAACAACAGTTTCGGAGCTACCAAACCAACAATCGTATTTTAAATCATTGCTATTAGCTTCAAGCCTGGAGGCAAATTGCGTCACCTATTTACTACAAACTGTACAAAATAGCAAGAGGATCGGTCATCGGAAACAACAACCGGTGGTGTACCACATCAAGTGTTGACTTCATCGGATGGGTCAAGTTGGCAATCAACAGAACACTTCTTTAGGAGATGATGACACCGTGAAGACACAGAGCATGGTAAAATACAATACGGGGTTCTGATGATTCCAATAGAAGTATTCGCGATATTTGGACAACGCAGCACAGAGACAGAAGGACTAAATAATTCAATTTGACAGAGGGTTTAGCAAATTGAAAATGTTTATTAAAAAGAGAGATACACACAAATAGATAAACAGTGGTTTTCGTTCAAATTAGAATTGAACAATTAATATTATAGTAAAAGGAGACAGATTGAAGCAGGTTGAAGAATTTTTATATCTGGGAAGTATGTTTACAAGAGACGGGAATGTGGATAAGGACATTGAGAGAAGGATTAGTGCTGGAAACAGAGTTAATGGTGCCTTGAAATCGATAGTGGCAAATAAGAACTTATCGAAAGAAGCAAAATTGGCAGTACACAACGGAGTTCTGGTACCAACCCTTATGTACGGTAGTGAAGCGTGGTGTTGGAAAAAGAAGGATGAAAGTAGACTGAATGCTGTTGAAATGCGATCAATGTGTGGTAAGACGATGTTTGATAGGTGTACAAATGTCGAAATTAGAGCAGAGTGCAAGGCTGAGATAAGCATTATCGACAAAATTAAGAAAGGGCTTTTACGATGGTTTGGTCATGTGGAGCGAATGAGTGATGAAAGAACGGCTAAAAGAAGTTTAAATGCAAGTGTGCCTGGATGTAGAAGCCGCGAAAAGGCGAGAAAGACATGGTATGATCAAGTACATCAAGTACTTGAAAGTGGTCATGTGAAAAGTCGGAATAACCGGCGTATGTGCATGAGAAGATGTATGAATGTAGAGGAAGCAAAGAAAGTCTGTCAGGACAGAGTGGTATGGCGTTTTATCCTCTCTGCCTATCCCTACGGGGAAATGGCGTGATGGTTAGTTAGTTAGTTAGAAAGAAAAAAACAAGAGTAGGTAAATAATAACAGTAAAAAAAATTACATAGTTAAATCTATACAGAATTTACGGTGAAAGAGAGAAAAGAAACTTCAGTATAACGCCAATACCCCGAAGGGTTGGAAATTTTGTATCTGCTAAATACCCCGTATTTTTTTTCTGAATTGTAATCAATCATTCATTTATTACATTTCACATTTAATATAATCACAAAAATGGGATGGCGACTCAATCAGTAGAGACCTATGCCAATGATCTGGCCCCGACTCACTAGATAGTCCGTGTCGAGTCAGGGCATTGTAGTATTATACATAAAGCATTGTAGTACTAAACATAATTGAATATTTACGTAATTAGTATAATAGATCTAAGTTTTGGATTAACCTGTCATTATTATTATTTAGTTGTATTTGCTGCATACAAAAAATCACTTGGCTGATAACCATTTTTCTCCAAAACATATATATTTCATTGTATAAATAGTTAAGAATTATTTTTCTGGCAAAAGAATACTCTTAGATAATTGTAAAAACGTGTTATGAGTCGCTCGACTGATTTCTAGCAATCAGCGTTATATATGACGGCCGAATCGTTTAAAGTCGTGTTTCTTGCGATCGGGTCATTAAATAACATAATAATTAAGTGGGATTATATTCATCTTTACAAAAAATGATAAATCAATGTTTTTCTCTAATTTGGGCCCACGGAGTTTGGAAATTTAGTCTTCTAGTCCGCCGCCCACGCGAGCACCGCCGCGCCAGATTTGTCCATAAAACCTGGCGTATTAATAATGTATTAGCTGGTGCGATATGGCTGTGGTATCAGCTTCGGAGAGGATTTGGCCCGGGCAGAGGTGACATCACCCGGAGACATGAACACCATAAGAAGACGAACGATTGAAGAGTCAATATTACGTCACGCTACGAATTAAGACGTGTGTAAGGTGGATCAGAACAAGAAACGAATTATAGGTAACTAAACTAACTAACTAACCATCACGCCATTTCCCCGTAGGGGTAGGCAGAGAGGATAGAACGCCATACCACTCTGTCCTGACATACTTCCTTTGCTTCCTCTACATTCATACATCTTCTCATGCACATACGCCGATTATTCCGACTTTTCACATGACCACTTTCAAGTACTTGACGTACTTGGTCAAGCCATGTCTTTCTCGGCCTTCCGCGGCTTCTGCATCCAGGTAGGTACACTTTTTTTTTAAAAATTTTTAAAAAGAAACATTTGAGTTCTTATGATATACTCAAATATTTCAGTTTTGGGACTGCTTTTAAATAGACGGAAATAACTGTGTCAGAAAGCAGGAAACAAGTTGTGCTGGAGTGGGATTCGAACCTAGAGATTCTAATCCGGAGTCCTTGAATCTACTACTAGACCACAACCCGGTTCAATTTGCATTTAAACTTCTTTTAGCCGTTCTTTCATCACTCATTCGCTCCACATGACCAAACCATCGTAAAAGCCCTTTCTTAATTTTGTCGATAATGCTTATTTCAGCCTTGCACTCTGCTCTAATTTCGACATTTTCTATCATAAATAGTCTTACCACACATAGATCGCATTTCAACAGCATTCAGTCTACTTTCATCCTTCCTTTTCCAACACCACGCTTAACTACCATACATAAGGGTTGGTACCAGAACTCTTGAAGCCTTGAAATCGATAGTGGCAAATAAGAACTTGTCGAAAGAAGCAAAATTGGCAGTACACAACTGAATTATTGGTGATATAATAATAAACGAGGCGATATAATTCGGTGAGAATCTCACTCACTCAATGGATGACAGAGAGTCTTCACATGTGAAGCGTGCGCCATTTCACTGTATATATATAAAAGTTCTGACATGGATATCAAATACTAGGCGAATGTTTAATACATCAAGTGGCCACGTAACCCAGCAAAAGGCAGGTCATAAGCCCTGTAAACGCCTAGATATCCATATTCCCTTCCAAAATTCTCGTCTCTGTTGAGATTGCAAATTGTGAATTATCGATCAATCGGCCATTTATTTTTTGAAGAACATTTTACTCTCTTCGCAATGAGGTTTTTTTGTGTACAAGAAAAGATAAAATCCTATTCACGCGTCTTAACTAATTTTGGTCAAACTGAGCCTTTTTTTGAGAATGTCGACCGATTGAATCTTATATGGGTATAAAATGTACATTTTTTCTTTTTTTAAATTGCCTAGTAAAATTTTGTAGTTAAGGAAAAATTTTGACTATTAAAGGTCTTATCTTGCTTTTAAGATAGGTTGTACTTACTTCAAAGATAATGTTTTTATATTAACAACCTAAAATAACAATTTGAGGGTGTTGTCCAAATCCATGTGGGATTGTAATGTTGCTGGAATTATTTTTTCTATATTTAAAAAAAATGTTTTTAATATATTTCATGTAATTGTCATAAATTTACAATATTTTTAATACTCGCTTTTAATTCTGATGTCAATAATGTTTAAGATTGTATAATTCTTTAACTTACATTTTATTTCCCGACTTAACTAACACGTTTTGATAACATCAAAATAACGACGTTGATATTTTTCAGGTCACACGTTCCAATGTTTTCACATCTAGAAATTGTGTGTTCATTCAATTCTCTGTATTTGCAATAACAAGATTATTACTAACAACGAATTTAAGATCTGTATCTAAAGTCAAAAGAATAATAGATAACAATTAATTGCAAGTACAACGTGTTTAATGGATAACTTCAACTAACATTCAACAGTTGGATAACAAGATTCAATGCAAATGAAACATGGTGATCTATGTCGATGAGATAAAGTCTCGTATTTATAGTCACGTGAATTTAAAAAATCTAAAAAGGCTATTAATTAACATATTAGCTTAATGCAGTGCGCTATCAATACATCAGAGTAGATTGCAGTTAAAACCTTTTATGTGCATAGAATATACAACCAATGATACTGCACATTATGGATTTCTAGATGCAATTCACACGACCGAGCAGAATCTAGATAGAATACACAATCAATCATTCTGCAATGGTCTAAGTCAAGTGTCGTCATCAGCAGTGACGTCATGGAATTAGTGATTTGCAGAATTAGAGATTACCTATCCGTATTAGGAGTACAGTGGTTACGTCACAGACCGAAAATCAAACCTGAAACGCCTTCAGTGGATTTAAAAACAGGTTAGAATATATTAAAGAAATAAATTCATAAAAGCTCCGAATAAGTCTTGTAATTGTATTTAATATGGTTAATTAATATAACTATATACTATTGGTTATTTAATATAACTATGGTTTTCATGCCCCATTGTCTCGATTGTGTCGTATTGTAAACTCAAGACGGGATCTGGACTTCTTCGGTGTAAGTCTATCAAGATTTAAACATTCACTGAAGTAGACCCGATCCTGTCTTGAGTGTGTCCATTGATTTGATTCGACATTTGATTCTAATTGTCTAAGCTTCACCAATTTAATGTTCTGCCACTTATTTTACTGCTTGTTATCCCTTTTATGCCTAAATATGTATTTAAAATGGTTTTTTTCGTAAATAAATAAAATGAATATCAAGCTTCATGGAGTCCTTTTAAATTTTCTACTACTACTGCTCTCCCTTATCTGCAACCAATGGTGAATAGGTACACCAAATGCAGTGTATCTTGATTATTTTATTACATAAGGTCTTCAGTACCAGTCCAATCAGTTTCTGCTAAAAGAAAAAAATCATGTAAGTCGCAGGACACTTTTTGATTGCCACGCAGCCGCTGATTTGACTCGACTGATCAGATCGTAAACTGCTAAAGGTGTGACCAATTAGATCTATGGATGCAGAATCAGCCATCACGGCCATTGGTATGCCCTTAGACAATAGACACTTAACTTGAGGAGTGTTACTTCACCAGTCACCGCAACACTCGATAAACCTATCCGCGGGTCCATTGCACAAAACTAAATGCAATTACTATCCTAAATATGGACTCACTCATCCCACACTGAACGCAGCGGCAATAAACAATAAAACAAAGCGTTCGGACACGCATCTCGAATCAGTCTTAATAACATTGTTGTGGGGTAATGTATAGAGCGCCGCGGGCTGTTTGCGACACGGTACAAACTATTCAAGGTAAGCTGTCGCTAATAGAGGCAGTCAGGCAGTACGTCTTACGTCGTGTCTTGTCCAACAGATGTGAGAAGACGAATGCCTGGGATTGATTTGTGCATTAGTTCGAGAATTATTTCATGCGCGGTGTAGATCAGCCTACGCGGCTGTTGATTTCTTTAATTGATCGTTGGGAGTTGAGAGGATATTGCGAAAGGTTCTGTCGGTGATGAATTGAGACCACACAGTGACAATCCTTTGATGGCGGATTGGGTATTGGTAGAAAAACACCATACATAAACAAAACATTTACATTAAAAACGCAAATTCCGTAATATTATATTTACGAATCTATCAATTATTACTATTTTTTACATTCACTGAATAGAATAATTTTAATTAGACAACAACAAAAGATTTTGAACTACATTAATTGTGCAATTAATTTAATTAAAAAATATATGCATTCTACAGAAACTTCTCAGGCTATTTTTTTTTTTTTAATGTTAAAAAAAGTAATATAGCGTAAAGCGTATTGTTTAAACTATTACTACTCTCCCTTATCCGCACCCAATGGTGCATAAGGCACTGCATCGGCACACCAAGTGCATTGTATCCTGATCATTTTATGACATGATGGCAAGGTGATCATACGCTTCAGTACCAGTCCAAGGTATCACACATGAAATATTAATATGAAAATGACATGTAAATAAATATTATGTTGACCCCTACGGGAATCGAACCCGCGACCTAAAGAATAAACTAATACTGATCAAGATGATACTGCAAAATCATTTATTTATTTATTTACATTTCATATGTTATCGTATATAATCACAATAGTTAAGTATACCTACAAAAAATGGCGACTCACTCAGTAACGACCCGTGATAATGATCTGGCCCCGACTAACTAGACAATCATGCTATGTAACAGCGGTACTGGGTTTTGATGAGTTTGACTTAAATTTAATACAATAAACTAACTAACTAACCATCACGCCATTTCCCCGAAGGGGTAGGCAGAGGGGATAGAACGCCAACACCACTCTGTCCTGGCATACTTCTTTTGCTTCCTCCACATTCATACATCTTCTCATGCACGCACGTCGATTATTCCGACTTCTTACATGCCCACTTTCGAGCACTTGTTTTACTTGATCACGCCATGTCTCTCTCGGCCTTCCTCGACTTCTACATCCAGGCACAGTCGCATCATACATTTTTTAGCCGTTCTTTCATCATCCATTCGAACCAACGTAAAAGACCTTTCTTAATTTTGTCGATAATGCTTATCTCAGCCTTGCATTCTGCTCTAATTTCGACATTAGTGCACCTATCATTACATTGTTTTACCACACATTCGCCTGAGAGATCGCATTCCAACTGCATTAATACAATATGGTACATTTTATTACAGAATCGGTGAAAATTCAACGCCTAAGCGTGTTATCATGTTACCAGAGATGCAGGAGGGTTCAGAAACATGAGATTCAAAAGAGACGGCAAGTTCTAAGACGATGAAAGTGGCAAATGTGATGATGGAACAATGAACTGATGAAGCAAGCGATAGGATAGAGAGAACTTACACGACCTATTAACAATATCCGATGACAATGAACGATCAACAAACCGATAAGACACTCGACCAAATTACACCTCAAAGATGTCTGCAAGCCTAAAAAACATGATCCTGTCTTGACAAATATGAGTACCTTTAATTCTCTCGTCTCGATAAACAAGAGGAGAAACCTTGCCCCGAATACGATAGATTGATTGACAAGCATTTTGCAATAATTATGTGCGAGTGATTAGAGGCATTAAGTTTTTCACAAGCAAAGACACCGCTAGCAGAGAATGTTTCTATAGACATTTTTCAAATAGCGTCGCGAGAGGTCAACTAAGCAAAAAAAGATGTCGATGGAAAGAATTATCATTTGCGCAGATAGTCAGCGCAATTTGTCATTATAGGCTTAAAAGTTTCGCCATGAAATAAAATGTTTTCTTTCATTTTCATTCAAAGATAAATGCAATATTGACCATCGTCGATTGAGGGAAATGATCTTAGAAGTCGCCCATCGACCAGGTGCGATTATGTGACCAGGATAGAGTGTGTGCGCTATCAAGGAATGAAGAGGCTTGCTGGCGACTGAGATTAGTGGAGAGATGGAGTGCTTTGTGACTTTGTGTAGAGCATTCTTAAGATTGAGACTCAGAAGAAGAAATAAGTGCAATTATATATCTCTCAGGCGAATGTGTGGTAAAACTATGTTTGATAGGTGCACTAATGTTGAAATTAGAGCAGAATGTAAGGCTGAGATAAGCATTATCGACAAAATTAAGAAAGGGCTTTTACGTTGGTTCGGTCATGTGGAGCGAATGGATGATGAAAGAACGGATAAAAAAATATATGATGCGACTGTGTCTGGTTGTAGAAGTCGAGGAAGGCCGAGAAAGACATGGCATGATCAAGTAAAACAAACTCTTGAAAGTGGGCATGTAAGAAGTCGGAATAATCGACGTGCGTGCATGAGAAGATGTATGTATGTGGAGGAAGCAAGAGAAGTATGCCAGGACAGAGTGGTGTGGCGTTCTATCCTCTCTGCCTACCCCTTCGGAGAAATGGCGTGATGGTTAGTTAGTTAGTTCTATGAGTAAAAGAGTGAAAAATCAATGAATAAACGAAGTCACCCAAAAATACACTACCAACTGGTCTCGGTGAGATAAAGATTACGCAATGAAGGTAAATATTGAATGATGATTTATTTGATCATATAAAAAACGGATAAGTAGGTACCTACATAAAAGTATTAAAGATAAGATATGCCTGTTTTGTTGACAAAAACATGTCATCATGTGAAAACATTGAAAATAATGTATAATTTGAAAATGACAGCATTTATGTCGCGAAGATAATGTATTCCGACACCTCGCATTAGCCACCAAAATTTGTTATTGTCGGGAGAACCGTGTGAACTATTCAATACGAATTGTTCTGAATACCTCAACAATGAATTCATTACAATATTCTACAAAGTTGACAGAGATTGCGTCACCGGAACATGGCCGATGGCATTTGGAGTTTATTGCCAAGTGTTTGCATTATGACGTAGAAAAAGTCAGCCGAATCGCCACAAAAACCGTGTGTTTATTCACTTAGGTGGTAATTTATTTTGCACCGAGACGGAGCCAAGGTCAACCGGGAAAATGCCATTGTTAGACGAAATGATTTAAATTCAACTTTAAACAAGTGCGAGTACACAATGGATGTCTGCAGTATCGGGAATGTTTACCGAACTCGCGGAAATACACAACGAATTTTAGTAAGGCGGCAAATGATTCATACTCCATGCATGTATGGCCAAGAAGTGAAGATGGGGGATGCTAAAAGAACTAACTAACTAACCATCACGCCGTTTCTCCGTAGGGGTAGGCAGAGATGATAGAACGCCACAACACTCTGTCCTGGCATACTTCTCTTGCTTCCTCCACATTCATACATCTTCTCAAGCACGCACGTCGATTATTCCGACTTCTTACATGCCCACTTTCAAGCACTTGTTTTACTTGATCATGCCATGTCTTTCTCGGCCTTCCTCGACTTCTACGCCCAGGCACTGTCGCATCATATATTTTTTTAGCCGTTCTTTCATCATCCATTCGCGCTGCATGACTGAACCAACGTAAAAGACCTTTCTTAATTTTGTCGATAATGCTTATCTCAGCCTTGCACTCTGCTCTAATTTCAACATTAGTGCACCTATCATACATAGTTTTACCACACATTAGCCTGAGAGATCGCATTTCAACTGCATTCAATCTACTTTCATCCTTATTTCATAGTAATTCTGTATATTTTGAATGAGATATCCTTATCGTGAAAACCTCCTCTATGGCACCTAACCAGGGTCCAAAATAGCAGACTTATGAGTTTTGAGAACAGGTGTCTTAGAAGAATATCAGGTGTGCGGTGGTTTGACTTTGTAAGGAACACAGAGGAGAGGCAACGGACGCAGCCGCTCTTGGTATCTACGCCTTAACCATTCTTGCCTATTTTACAAGGCATCGGGCTCTCGGCGTCCGGGACGTGGGCCTGACCTGGGAGGATTCGCGGTAACTATAGGGAGCGGATATGGTATGATGATGATATCGTGAAAACAAAGATAAAATGTACTAAAAATATTAAAATGCTGAACAAATACAGACTAGCATTAAAAAAGAATTTAAAACCTTGTTATATGAACAAGAATTCAACTTATAAGGAATTCATTTATTAAAACCTTCTTAATAAAATTCCTCATATTTATTATAACAGAATCACTATCCTCAGAATAATATCCTCTTCACAATCAAATTAGTCGTGTAAGGGCATAAAACTGTCTAAAATAATAAGTAAAAGCCGTTATAGTTACAAATACCTAATACACAGCCTATTTCTATTGGTGGCCCTGACGCGATCGATCATTCCCTTGGCAGATCGGATTACCATGACAGTTGAAGGGCGATCCGTGTCATTTTCAATAAATTGATCCCATAATTTCCGTTAAGCCCACTTTATAGGTACGGACAGTTTACTGTGCAGTTTCTGGTTCAGAAAAACTACACAGTTTTCTTGTACCGTTTTCTGACCAATAAAAACTGCGGTGTGAATTTTACCTTTACATGGCACAGTTTTACTGTCTGTAGGCATGCGCAGAACGCGACGTCGGACCATAGAATACACAGTCGGACTTCCATAAATGTTGCCATACTAATAATCTCTATCGTCGCCTATCTTATCGATTTTTTGCAGATATATATCTGCTGAAAATGTACAACCGTTTTACCGATTTTGGAGTCATTTAATTTTAAAGCATTTATTTTATGCTAATATAAGCGCAGATAAATTTAACATAATTTTATGAATAACTTTAGAACTTCTACCGATTTTACAATTTGGCAACATTTACTCATCTGTCAAATAGTCGTTATTCGACATTTTGAATTTCGATCTAGGATTTCAGTTCATATTATTTTAACATTATATTCATATTCGCCAGAGTAAAAGTTTATCAAAGTTTATTTGTAATATTACCGATACTATTTAATATTTATATTATGTCGTAATCGCCGCGGATGATGCGCGCGCGAAACTGTGTGGACAAAATGTGTGGAATTAGCGCACAGTGAGAATCTGACACTAGCACAAAGTTTTTTCATCCAGTTTTTAGCTTTATACGAGACAGTTTTTAGACTGCACAGGAAACTGTGTAGTAAACTGTCCCGTATATAGTGGGTAGTGTCTAAATTAGATTTTGGAAATGCCGTTGAAAGTTCTTTTCGCTCTTCTTCAGAATTGCTACTTTGAAAATGGCTTGGTCTTACAGTACTAACGTTTTGAATTCTTGCAAAAGTAGGAAGACATCACAAGCAAATAGACTCTTACCTGGAAGTGCAGGATGATGGTCCATATCAGCCCCAGGGTGAGCTTGGGGTTCCCGTCCACGATGTCCTCGGCCCGGATGTTAACCACCTTGATCTTCTTGAAGTGCAGGAAGCTGAGCGTCATCTGCACGTTCTGCAGCATGTGGAAGCGCATGCGACCTTTCTCGCGCGGCTGGAGAAGAGAAAAACAATTAGACAGCAATCCTAAAGCTCGTTTATTCACTGTTTAATAATCAAGCTACTAAGATATTTTATTTTGTGACTACTACTACTACTTCCTTAAAAATAGCTCACGATACGGAGATTCTGGGCTTGATTCTCGGCGAGAACACAAAAATTCAAGAGTGATTTTTTTTTTAGTCTAGGTGATTGTGATGTTGTTATTGGCCTGCTGAGGTGGTATACACATATACACTGTGTAACAAAACTCGATGTACAAGCGGGAAACCGGTGAATCTACATCATATTTGGAGTCAATTTTGTAGATTTTTTAAATTTTTATTTGACCTATAGTTTTCGAGAAAATTTATAAGAAGCTGATTTTTTTTTCGATGATTTTTTGCAAATTGTTTACAAATATAATTTATTTAGTCAAATAATTACTATTTCACAACGAAAACAACAACAAAAAAAACAGCGTTTTTAATAAGAATTCATGCAATTTTACTTAGGCTGGGTTGTTTGATCGTTAGCAATAGTTAAAAATCGAAAGTAAAAAAGCATACTTATTAAAATAAAAGACTTTTTAGTATGGAGTAAAAAACAATTTTTAAATTTTAACTATTACTTCGATTTTTTACTTTTACTAACGATCAAACAACCCAGCCAAAATCTGAGGTACTTATGAAAGCTTTTATTAGAAGAAATTTAAAAAAAATCAACTTAGATTCAAATATATACACATAGGTATATACATATATTATTAAAATAGAAATGATAATCTTAAAGAATTTATTTTAAAAATGGTTGACAACACCTTTTTTTAGTTTGAAGTTCATAGTGTTGTATTGGTATTTGTATCCTTTTTATAATATGTATATGTATAAACTTATTCCTCTATGTTTCACTGTTGTTATTTTTATGTATTCTGTAAAAGGCAATTGCGCCGTCTAAATAAATAAATAAACTAAATAAATAAATAAATTAAAAAAATTAAAAAAATAAAAAAAATAAATAAATAAATAAATTAAAAAATAAATAAAAAATAAATAAAAAATAAATAAATAAATAAATAAAATTTATATTACACATTCGACTCCAAATATGATGTAGATTCACCAATTTTCGGGTTGTACTACGAGTTTTGTAACACCATGTATAATATGAGGTGTACACTCAACGCGCTCAGGCCGTTGACTACTACCGTAAGTCATTATACAACTTTAAAATTTAAAAATTTTATACTTACGAGGTGTTCGCCAGATAGCACCTCCAGCAGCGACATGAGGTTCAACCCATCTCGGAGATCTTCAAATAGGTCGTTCACATGACGATTTGCCTGCAAAATAACAAAAATACAAATCAGTACAATATTCTAGCGACAAAGTCTCACAGCTTAGATTGCTGACTTCAATTTTCTGAGTAGAAACCAGAGACATGTTAAGATAACATACATCATTGGTAGGAACACCATTGGCATTGTCCAAAAATTGAAAGATTAAAACATAAATCTGTAAATATGATACAGTGAAAGCCCCACCCTTTCCCTAGACTGTTAAGACTATTGAGTCCAGCACAACTCTACCGATTTTTTAAAGCCAATCCGTGAAATTTAATAGATTCAGTTTTAACTGGAAAAAGCGGAAGAAAAGAAGGTTAAATACGCGACCAAATGCTTTCATTGCCCCTATCACTGTCTCGGCTCTAAGATTGTCATAAACACATTCACCCCAACCTGCTTAAGGAGCTGGCCCAAATTTACAGTGATGATAGATATAAATACAAATGTTATTATGGTAACTGAAACACAGGGTTAGGTAGGTAGGTAAGATAATTATTGGATAATCTAAATAGATATTTTAGATTATCCAATAATTCTATGACTATCCGAACGATTGCAAAATATGATCGTTCGACGACCGGCCTCTGAATTTGAGACAAAGTGCTTGGGGAGATTTTAAAGAAATGATAGTATAGTCGTTTGAATCCAGGCTGCGACACGGTACAAATACAAGACACTTAACAAAAAAAAAGCAGTTCAGTACCAAATCAGAAACATATCGGGAATATAATTAACAAAACACGGTATTAAGACCCAGAAAATTGCAGTTATGAACACCAAAACATGATTTCAATCAAAAATACAACAGTACCTAAGCATAAGCATACAGTGACAAGAGATTAACACAATCAAAACTAATTAACGAAACATTTTTAACAAGGACTCATAAAACACATCAAATATACAGCTAAACAACCACACTTAAAGGCGAAATAACTGTTACGCAACAAAAACAAAAAGTATAAGAAATTATGAGTCGTAATCGAAAGCAGACATAAAATGGCAATAAAATACTCCACAGACACTAAAAAGTCTCAGAAGTTAATTGCATTATTGCATATACTATAGAGACAGAAACACGGGTTGAACATGGACTTGGGATTGGTTATATTTATATGTATGTAAACGATTTTGATAATTTTACGATTGCAGTTTTTCTACTTCTTGATATATTTTATAGCAGAAAACAAAAATTAAAAGAAAAACAAGGCTAAATTAATATTAAGGCTAAAAGTCACGATTGAAGTGAGGATTGGCCAAAGTTTAAAATTTGCTTTAAGCATTATATTTTAATTCACGTTATTTGCGCAGAACATATTCACGCTACAACTTTAGATTGATTTTGACACTGTGCGTCAGTGTAAAAGTAGTATAATAGTTAACTTACTAATGCCCGCTGTATACGGGACAGTTTCTTGTTCAGAAAACTACACAGTTTCTTGTTCAGAAAACAGAATATGTTCTGCGCATACTACATGCATGATTTAATCGGCTCTTCAATAGTCGAATGTCTTGTTTATGAATGCAAAATATGTTTTTTTTTTATATTGTTTGAAGTACGACATAGAACAAAATTGAGATACTGAGAGGATGCAATAGTTATATTGTTGACTTAACTTTATTTTTCTATTCTGCTTCATTGCGTCTTACAAGACAAGTATTTTTACATATTTGTACGTAAAAATCAGACAGTATTATTGATAACAATAACAAAATTCACACTTTAATAAATTAGAACTGTTTTTTTTCAAAACAATACGTCAAAAAAATAAAATATTACTGAAAAAAACTTTTTTAATTTGTACAAAAAAAAATCGAAATGGATCTACCGATAGTCCTTCATTAAAAAAAGAACTAACTAACCATCACGCTATTTCTCCGAAGGGGTAGGCAGAGAGGTTAGAACGCCACACCCACTCTATCCTGGGCATACTTCTTTTGCCTCCTCCACATTCATATAACGAAAAAAAAAACATTTTGACTAGAGTTTAAATATGACAAATGGTTATTTAAGTATTTCATCAAAAAGTGGTGTTTTCGTGACTTAACGGTGCGTGATTATAAAATTAGATCAATTAACTCTCAGGATCGCAAAACGGGCGCGTCAAACTTTTGTAAGTATTTACTATCAAAGTATCGTGAAGTCCTCGCGTGTTTCGAGTGATATTCCGAAGTGTGGAATGCTTGGTTTGTTCAAAAAGGCTTTTATCGTTTTCATGGGCACCAAAGGCGTAATACCATTTCGGTAGGAAAGTAATATTCTAACGGAATTGCAGACTACCACGCGATCCGATGAACTTCAGAAAAGCGATTAGCTTGTTTATAGCAAAGAGAAGAAATAGCGCACAGAAATGAAAATATTAACTTTAAAAAATACCTCTAGATTTCTGGTTCAAATATTATATTTTGAAACTCTGGAAACTTATGTGGATTATCTAGGAGTTAACACACCTTCTGGCGTCTTCTAGTAAGTAATTGAGTTCGGATGAGCCTTACCTACACCAATAAAGATTAATTGCCAAAAATGCTTAACAATCTTCTCAACAGATGTCACCAGTGAGAAAATCTCTGGAAATGTGATATCACGAACGCGAGTTCAATGTATTAGAAAGTTTCGAAATTTGTCATATATGGTTATCAGATGATAGGCGGAATGAGAAATGTTGTAATACATCAAGTGGCCACTTAACCCAGCCAATGAGAGAATGAATAAACGCCACGTTCGTTTCCAGAGTTTCTCTGTCTCTGTTGGGATATCAATAATATCTGATAATAGCCCAGCACGTGAATAATCCAGTAATTTGTCTACAAGTATTTGTACACATTCAAAATGTTGTTAAAAAAGAAAAAAAGCACTGATTAGTAACCGGAGTTTATATCTAAATGAGAAAATACGTTTCAATAATCGTATTTCATGAGTAACTTTACTAGTAAAGTTTTTGTAGGTAACCAAAACAAGAGAGGAAAAAGTTTGAGGTAAAAAAAGAACTAGATGAAAAAGAGCAAGTTAAAGAAAAAGCCAAGGACAGAGAAGAGACTGAAGACCTTGAGCTTGTAGTAAATTATTGTGAATTGACACGGACTGATAAAGTGAGTGAATCTGGACAAAACCGACAATTTTGGTAGAGAATGAAAACAAACATGCCTCTCTCACGTCTCTGGGAGAATTAGCCGCGGTCTAGTAACTCCCGCAAAAAACAATGATCTTATTTTCGATTTCTCCGCTACAAAAATATGCACCGGATTAATTAGTTGGCCATTCTCCCGCCAAGTTCTGCAAAAACCATGCAAATTTAACACTTTAAAAATATCAAATAATTGGCGGCTCTAAGTGTTACGCGAAACACGTCTAGTCAAATTACATGTGGACTAAAAATTAGCAGATAAAGAAAACGGATGTAAAAAAAATCAGTCGTGAGTCGAGTGGAAACGGTAATATGCAAATTTCAACAGATAACATCGTGTGGATTATTCTAGCTCACATATTACAATAATACAAAGTCTAAATTAAAACATGCAGTTAAATATAATTTTACCCACAATAAAGCGAATTTTAGCACTCACAAATAAAAAAACTTATATCTCATTTGTACAGAATTCCTGTTATGCAAAAATATTGTGCCAGTGCGAGGTATTTCGTTTCTTAGAAGATGTGATTTTCATTTGACTTGCTTAGACCTGAGTCTCAGTGATGAAAACATATGGTAAATTTTAAAAAGATTTGATGATATTCAAGCCAGTAAAAGGTCATCTCTTTCTAAACCGATCAAATGGGCAACCTCTAAATACAAATATCATCCAGTAATCTAGAAATTTGGTGTATTGTAAGCAAAGTGTGCAAAGAATTGACTTATAATTTTTTCTATCACAAAATTAAACACCTTAAGTGCATGTGTCAAAATCCACAAGTGTAAAATTGAATGATAAATATTTAAACTCTAAAAAAAACAATGTGCTTAAATCTTAAATAAAGACTATTGTGAAAAATCAACTAGGCCAGTGTCAACAGTTTTATATTCTAGAATTATACAAACAAAGCATTAGAAGGATGAAGGATGCATTTGCCAAACTACAACAGATAGCGGCAAATTTCATATCCTTGCGGAACACCAACATCGTTAACTACAAAGATTTCTAGGATAATAAACATTAAACATTATGAGCTTCACCAAGACCAAATAACACTCACAAATTAAGCTTTTTTATTATCTTGCAATCTAATCGTTTCACAGACTTAAACTGTTCGGAAAAGACTGTCTTGATAGCACCAAAATTCGTCGCTTTAATTCGAAAGTGTTACATATGCAAAATCTTGATTTTTCAGGAGAGCGTTTTTAAGTTTTTTGAATGTTATTTCATTTAAATTCTCTGAAAGTATTGCACTCTGCTGAATGATTTACAGGAGACGCTTTGGAGCACATTCTTTCAATGTGTAACACTTCACTGAACCTAAAGCTCACCCGGTTTTTAGCAATTAATTTTCAAACCACGATGTAACACTTTTCACAAAAAAAAAATCAAAAGTGCCCATGGTCTAATGTACATTGCAACTACAATGAAAGCCCCACACTTTCCCTAGACTGCTTTAAAGACTATTGAGTTTTTTTTCAGTCCAGCCAACTAACCGATTTTTTTCAACAAGCTAAAACCGCGATTTTAAGATTGTTAGTGTGATAAAAATACGGATGAATTTACGATTATGTACGCGAACAAACACATTGCAACTGTTTTATGTTACTTTTTTACGTAGTGCTCCTCTGGATGTTCATCAACTACTGACTTAATGACCGATGAAACTGTCTTCTGCTACAGCCACGAGTTTTGTCGAAAAGAAAAACTATCGGTCCTTCCAAAAACATCCTTTACACAGAAAAAATAGATTTCCTCCACATGGTGTAAAACAAAAGATTCATTGATGAAGTGAAATGCCCACTTTCAAGCACTTGTTTTACTTGGTCATGCCATGTTTTATTCGGCCTTCCTCGACTTTAATCTACATCAGGCACACAGTCGCATCATATATTTTTTTAGCCGTTCTTTTTTTTTTTTTATTGATTTAAAAAAATATTTATTTATAGTATCTAATTAAAAAATCCTCGAGATAAACTAAAAACGCGTGTTTCTGAAAAAAATCGTGCAAAAAATAAAAGAAAACATATCGAACATAATTTTTGGTCTTGGTTCGCTCTTACAAACAACATCAAATCAACACTAGTTCTAGCCACTACTGAACCATCAGGCGATCTCCAGCGACCGAGATGGTCAGACTTACGGTTGGCGGGCAGCAGGGGGCGCCGTTGACCACCTCACACACGTGCAGACGGGTGTAGGTCTTCGGATACCGGGGAGGAAACATCAAACGTTATTTACAAGGAAATTTGGGGTGGTCTCACAAGACGATAAGGGAAAAAAATGCATTTAGCACCAGTAGCTCAATCACAGATGACTATCGACGTGCTAATAAGCGACGTGATAACGATTTCTCACCATGGATGTTTAACGTTTTCGCGATCACAATGGAACATCCGTTAAAAGTTATCGATCGGGATTATTAATTACCGCTTTAAATATGGAAAATACGCCAAAACTGTAAGTAAAGTAAAATAATTTAGTTTTATAGAGTTTTAATTGTTTGTGCACAATTTATCATGCCATTTATTTGCTTTAAATCAATTTGAGAAAGCAATAAAACTAAATATTTGTCAAAGTATGCCTTTCATCTATGGTGCTTGGCAACGCGACCGTGATATGAACGTATATTCATTGTGATCGGTCAAATGCTTAGCACGTTTTTAAGCACGTCGACAATCATCTGTGATTGAGCTACAGAGCAATTATTTTTCACACGTTTAAGAGCATAATCCACCACGTGATTCGCGGCCGCTTTTCCATACAAACGTATTCCTCGATTTCCTCCCTGGAATTAAACATTAGAGCAATGATTTTTTCACACATTTTAGATATCGACCAGATGCGTGTTTGCATCATCTTATTTTCAAAAAATTTTATTTGTTAAAAGAGATAAATAAAATATTATTAAAATAAGACGATGCAATCACGCATCTGGTCGATATCTAAAATGTGTGAAAAAATCATTGTTCTAATGTTAAATTCCAGGGAGAAAATTGAGGAATAAGTTTGTATGGGAAACGGCCGCGTGTCACGTGGTGGAGTATGCTCTTAAGATTTCGACCAGAAGCGTGTTTGTTGCATGGTCTTTTTTTATTTTTGTTTGCATTTGATTTCTATACCCTTTAAATGTTTTCAAAAATCACTTATCTGGTAGATATCTAAAATGTGTGAGAAAATTATTGCTTTAGCGCTTTCAGAAAGGAAATCGAGGACTACAATTGCCCGGAGGAACAGTCGCGAATCACTTGATCGTGCATCTTTTAAAATGTTTTATTTCAAGATATTGAAAATCACAACACAGCTCATAACAAAAATATACATACATGTATAATGTACTGATTTTTTATTTTAACTGGGTAAATTATTTAACAATATTATTGATTAATTTAAAGATGTCAGTTTCGTAGTTACATCTTACTATCTTAGTACTAAACAAATAATACGTTAAAACGTAAATCTATTACAAGGAAACAATTGGTATTGAAAACAGCCAAGTTATTTAAAAATTGTCACAGATCGATATAATACACGGTATAACAAAACTCGTACTACAACCCGAAAAATGGTGAATCTACATCATATTTAGAATTTGGAGTCGAATGTGTAACATGACTTTTGAATCTCTTCTCATATAAGCTTTAATAAGAACCGCAGATTAAGTAAAATTGGAAAAATTCTTATTAAAATGCGGTTTTTGTTTTTTTTCTTTATGCATAGTATTAATTTGGACTAAATAAATGATATTTTGATAACAATTTGCAAATAAAAAATTTATCAACTTACTTTACTCCAATTTTCTCGAAAACTATGGGTGAAATCAAAAATTTTATTCTACAAAATCGACTCCAAAATATGATGTAGATTCACTGGTTTTCCCCGCTTGTACATCGAGTTCTGTTTACACAATGTATAAATATATTTACAACAATGCCACATATAAAAAATGGTAAATAAATTAAATGATACGATATTAATTAATAGTCACGGATCTTAATCGACCGTGGCCCTCACGACTGCCAAAATAACACCATAATAAAAACTTAAAAATAATATTTATACAAAATGCGATACATGAACTTTTTGACGTTCAATTAAAACGTGGGTAATTGATCGATCAATCGCTCTGAAGAAGACTTTGATAAATTATAAAAGCCTCGTAATTAATTTTTCTAAACTGACAAAAAAGTACAAAAAAAGTTTTTTCTAAGCACCTTTACTAGTAATTACGAGTTGCGGTGATTACTTTGATGAATTGGATTTAGGTAATTTAATAGTATTTGTTATTCTGACTTCAGATATACTTGATAAATGTAAAGTTAATGATGAAAAAACCAATAAAGATTTAAAGCCTGCCAGACAGGTAAATTTCAACTAAAGTGACAAGGTTGATAATTTTTGAACTACGTCGGTCGGGGTCAGGATATGTTTCAAAAACCGTATTTTTTTGCTGTTCAAATCAAATTAAATTAAGAATTATGATTTTTATTTTCCATGTTTTGAACGTGTGGTGGCCCAGTGGGTGCGTCGCGGTTCTCTAAGTCCAGAGATCGTCGGTTCGAAACTCCACTTCGACACGACTCGATTCCTATTTTTTAAGCACAAGGCCGCTTAGGCTTTATTGGAAAAATAGTATTTACAAAATGAAATATGTGCAAATATCATAAGATTGCATAGATTTCTTTTTAAATAAAATAAAAAAGTTAAAATATTTTTGTTTTTATAATTGTGTGTTCTGTCGTGAATATGTTATCATAAATATAATTATTTTAGGGCCCAAAATGAGTTTTATGTAACTCAAGGGAAGCACATGTAATAAATAATTTTGATATCAATTTATTATTATTATTAGAAATATGCTTATTTTTTATTTTACGACAGATTTATTATTTTCAAATTGTGGCGTACGTTAACATATTTGCACCCCAAAAAGTAATTATATCCTTCATCGCAAGGATCATGTCCTTAATCTACAGATATAATGAATTCTTCTTTTATATTTTCAGTTGATGGGTTTTTTTTAACATTTTTTTCCAATTTTTACAATATCATGTTTTTTTTTTAAAAACTTTTTTAAATGACATTTGATTACATAAGCCTGAGTTAATACAGGGTTCTCCTGGCTAGTAAGGATCAGAAAAAGACCAACTATATTTATATCTATGCTGTAACTGCAAAACTAGTTGTTTTGAATAAACAAATAAATTCATAATCTCCATTCGAGGTACGGTGAACTTTCATTCAACAAAAATACAACCAAAAGTAGAATGATAATCGTAACGATACATAAATTAAACTGAGAAAACAAACCGAATTATCTTAACAGCCACTTAAGCAGTGGTCATGGTGTCACGATATGGCATGGATATGGAACTTGTAATAGGGATGCTCAAGATGGACTTCAGTTAGGGTTGCCACAAATGAGATGTATATCCAAGAATATGTTTAATTATGAACTTCTTTATATTATGCACCATAATTTATTATATATTGATTCACCATATGCATTTTTTCGTATCTCTATTCTTTTTGTGTATATTTTGTACACTTTTCAAAATATTTTGTTGTATTTTCTATGATAAATTTAAATTTTTGTTTAATGGCTCCCGATGACAAACGCAAACATTGCGGTTTATCGGACGGCATTATTTTTTTTCCAATGTTATGTTTTATTTTCTTAATAAAGACTTAAAAAAAAAAAAGTGTGGGAATTATTGGAAAAAAAACTACTTTATTCTTAAATAAACGAAGTACTAACGATTGTATGAGAAACGATATGCTGTTAAGGGCTTTGGATTTCAATGCGTCTTCAAAGGTAAAAAAATCAGCAAATACAACATAAAATTCCGACTTCGAAGAGACAAAAAAAATAAATCCTAACTACTACTTTTCCTAATCCGCATCAATGGTGCATAGGGCACTGCATTGGTACATCAAGTGCAGTGTACCTTCCTCATTTTTATTGCAAGGTAAGATGAACCGTCCGCAACCTTCAAAAATATTTTTTTACAAAAACAATTTTAAAAAAAACTCTTCGTAAATAGCATTTACAAATGGAATTATACATAAGTATGCAAATATCATAAGATTGCATTACAGATTTGTTTTATGTGCAAGAAAAAATTCAGAGAACAACAAAAAACAAAGGAATGGTAGCAGATTCGATTCAAAGGATATAATTTGCTCACAATGAGAAGATAGATTTTACAGCTGATATCAAAAAATTAACACCAAAATATCTTCGACGATCATTCACAAGCCTGAACATTGTGAGAGGCGGTTCTTGAGCACCATAATTGGTATATGTAGTGATGGATGAGGAATAGCATTTATTATTTTTATTGGCATGCTGGATAATATTAGCCTAAATAATTTAGAAAATGTCGTTATTCTTTGTACAAATGTCCCACATTCATATTTTGTCCTTTATTTTATCATACCAAATCCACTCAAACTCAGAACGGGAGCTGGCAACCCTAAATTTGGGCGATCCTAACAGCTGATAGGCTAATTTGCAGGTAGTCAGAACGCTCTGCAGCAGAGGTGGTCAAGGTTATCGAGAACGAGTGGCAGAGGGATAGAGATTTATGGAGTCTTGTGATGAAGAGCGGCCGTAACGTACCACAAAATTAAGAAAGGTATTTTACGTTGGTTCGGGTCATCTAGAGCGAATGGGTGATGAAAGAACGGCTAAAAATATATGATGCGACTGTGCCTGGATGTAGAAGTCGAAGAAGGCCGAGAAATCTACATGGCATGATCAAGTAAAACAAGTGCTAAGAAGTCGGAATAATCGACGTGCGTTTGCATGAGGAGATGTATGAACGTGGAGGAAGCAAGAGAAGTATGCCAGGACAGAGTGGTGTGGCGTTCTATCCTCTCTGCCTACCCCCTTCGGCGAAATGGCGTGATGGTTAGTTAGTCGCGTGAAAGGTCGGAAAATCGGCGTGCGTGCATGATAAAATGTATGAATGTTCTAAGATCATGTCTTTGGAGTGGTTAGGTTAGAAACATCGATGATTTAATGGACTGGTACTGCAGTGTAAGACTGATCGTCCTACCTTCATGTAATAAAATAATCAAGACACACTACACTTGGTGTACCAATGCAGTGCCCTATGCACCATTGGGTGCAGCTAGGGAAAGAAGTAGTAGAAGTAATGTACAGGTGTACAGTAAGTCTTTAAATGCAACTAACCAAGAGCCAGTAGGATCAAAAAAGGGTATATTTATTATCAAAGAATATAAAATGATTGGCGGTGATTCTTTAGGGTTTTAGAATTGATTCAGAATTCATGGAATGATGATGGAAAGTAGTAGAAGTTACAGAAACAATAAACAGCTTATTTACAAAATTGGTGTTGGTGATTAGTGATTACACTGATCCGTCGATATGCTTTTTGACATAAACGTTGGAAGAAACTGATTATGGGTTAGTGATTTTAGGGCTCTAGATTGGAATCCCTAGATTCGAACCCTACTCCACAACCACGCTTGTTTCTTATTTTCTGACTGTTTGATAGTAACCCCGATATTGAAATTGTTTGCGTCGACAAAGAATCGCATTCAAAATACGTTGGAATTATGATTAAATAAAACGATGTTGTGTGTTATTATTGGTTTATTCCATAGAAATAGAATTTACCTACACTACCTGGTTTCGGGAGTAAAGTTCTCCCATCGACTGCTGAAAAGACGCTCATGAAGTGTTACAAAGTTGTGAGATATGTGTGTGAAAGAGACTGTGTGTGAGGGTGACAGAAGACGTACGAACGTGTGTGTGTATGTAGTATGTCTGCTGTGTGCCCGTCATTCCCAGTTAGAGCTCTGAGCAGTGTAGACAGTTAAACCGTGTATTATAATAAACCCGTCAATATTGTCACAGTCGTTTTACTTTTAAGCCCCCATGTTGTGTACGTTGATATAAGCTAAATGTTAGCAGATTTCTTTTTTAGCTTGTTATGTATTTTCTATGCCAAAGGTTTTGTGCAACCAATAGATTAAACGTAAAATGCAGGTGTCATTAATTCTTGCCATTTAGCAACTTAACTCATATATTATTTTATTTTACCGAAAATTATACAAAAGTTTTAGTGCACAAAAGCACCAAATTCTACCTGTAGTCCTGTGATGATAATCTAGAAAGATTATTGAATATAGGCTCCGTATTCTGAATCCACTTTTAGTAAGTTTATAGACCAGGAAACTGGTTTCTACTGAGGCTATACAAATTTAAACACGTTCTAGCCATAATCAGAAACTGGAATTTTAAGGAATTCGCTGTTGACCAAAACTTTGACTAAACAGTACTACAAACTTTTTCTTCAGATCAACGAGGCTGTAATATGCAACTACAGAAAATTTGATTACGAGTACAACCGGTGAATCTAGATCATATTTGAAGTCGAATGTGAAATATGACTTCAGCTTGAAAAAAATTTTTTTTCTTATAAAATCATTCATGGGTTCATTTTTAGTAGGTTAAAAATTAATTTGATATTTTCAATTTCAATTTACGCCCCTTTTACGTCACTATTCATGTAGCCCTTGACGTTTACTATGGGACTAAAAATGTGAAACATAGAAGCGAGACCCGAATTCTGACGTCACGGGGGCCACGACAAATAGTGTTGCGTTTTCGTGAACGGGTACTTTTAAACAATTTTGTTTCGAAAATTATGAATGAAAAATATCTTTTGGCTGTCTGTAAAGTCGGTTTACGGACGATAATTTTACGTGATAACGTCATAAGAGAACATTGATGAAAAATAGCATACTTTTATGAAGGGAATTGAATTATTTTTACTTAATTATTTACTGAATAGGCCGATCGTGCCTCTCTATCGCTTGTTTCGCGCTCTCGCTTGCGCACTCGGCTCAGGCGGAACGTGACAATGAGTCATGCTTTTTCGTGTGTGCAGCCTGCGTCCATCGATTTATTAGACGTTATCACGTCAAAAATTGTTTTACAACATCAGTGCTTTATGCATTGATGTTTGCAGTTAAGAAAAAGTAGTACTAGTATTGTAATTTTGTAATGCAATATTAGGGAAATTTCATATCGCGAGTAAACGTCAAGTGCTATCATACCGTGATTCTATTATAAGTATATCAGTAGCTCAATCACAGATAACTATCGACGTAGTTAAAACCGTGCTAATCACGTGCTAACGCTAACGATTTGACCGATCACAATGACATTCGTTCAATACCGCGATCGCCGAGCCGAGCATTGCCGATCTGAGCCGAGCGGAGCCGATGCACGCGATATCGCGGCCGTACGTCAAACGTCAAATCATCGCGCTTGTCGGATTTTTTATTATGTCGACTGCTTTTCTCAATATTTGGCTTGCCGAAAACCGGCTAAATACAATACGGCACTCGAGAAAGATTGAATGAAGATATATGTGCGAATAAGATATATCTCGGGAAATGGCTCGCGACTAGAAGCGCTCGGTTAATAATCCCGATCGATAACTTTTTTAACGCGTGTTCCATTGTGATCGCGAAAACGTTAAACATCCATGGGTAAGAAATCGTTATCACGTCGCTTATTACCGAGTCGGTAGTGATCTGTGATCGAGCAACAGGTGCATCATCCTCCGATCCCTTACGCGAGTGCATTATGACATACGTATTTAGCTGCTTACAGATAAAGAAGTGAATATATAATCTGAGTTCTCAGGGAACGGGCCCAAGGCCGACGGGTTGGCCATTTTTGTCACCAGTTTCAGGGTGATCTGTGCGTCACGCTGGGTCCCTTGCTGAGGTCTACTCGACTCATGGGAGGAAGCGTGGTCGCGTGGATAGCGGCCGTTCGGGGATAAAATCACCAATTCTGATAATTTCCAGTAGCTCAAACACAGATGACTATCGACATGCTAATAAGCGACGTGATAACGATTTCTCACGATCTATCACTACAAAAATTGTTGCTATACTTAGAAATATTCATGTTTTTACGCTTTTTTAATCACATTTTCAAGGTGTATAAAATACAAAGAGCCATATCCAAATCCATCAGGGCTTTTAAGTCTGTCGATTGTCTTACAAAATAAAAAAAAATATATTAATAATATTTACATCTCAACAGAGATGAAGAAGCTTTTTTAAGCTCGGAAATGTGGATATTTAAGCGTTTACGGGGCTTTAAACCCTGTCATTGATCAACTGTTTTTCTTGCTATTATCGAATGCAACTTCTACTACTAAGTACTTTCCCTTATCCGCACCTAATGGTGCATAGGGTACTGCATTGTTACACTAAGTGCAGTGTGTATCTTGATCATTTTTATTACATGAAGGTTAGATGATCAGTCTTACGCTTCAGTACACATGAAATATCAATTTGAAAATCGCATGTAAATAAATATTTCATTTTCGATTACAATTCGTCCTTTTTCCAACACCACGCTTTACTGCCATACATAAGGGTCGGTACCAGAATTCCGTTATGTACTGCCAATTTTGCTTCTTTCGATAAGCTCTTATTTGCCACTATCGATTTTAAGGCACCATTAACTCTGTTCCAAGCACCAACCCTTCTCTCATTCTGAATTTAATTATGTTTTTAAAAAGATTTTACAACTCAGTTTTTAATATAGCTCATTACTTATTACGTAAACCACAATGTTAGCTGTTCAAATATTGAATCAGTGATATTTTAATTGCCTTTGTTTGATCTTAAACAATCCCACCTTGAGAAATACACAAACATGTCTACATACCTAGGTAAATAGGTAGATTAAAAACGTATCAACGACTTAGTGGCCATTTTTATCGTAAAAAAATAGAAAACCACATAGAATAATACCTTTTACAATCTTTTTAAAGAGAAATATCACGACAGTCCAAGACAGTGTAAGCCAGTCCAGTGCAGTCTACGGTATAAAAAGAAACTACATTATATATTGAACGTCCTGGATTAGCACGAAATAGCCATTTACGCGTACACCGAAATGTACAGAAACTTCCGAAAGAAGAGAGTTGGGAATTGAACCCGCAACCCCATGCATGGTAACTCAACGCGCAATCCGTTACACTACGGGGCGAAACAATTAATATTTAAATTTAATAATTTTTAATCTCAACTCAATTGTAACAATCACTTTGTTGTTTTTCATAATTATGAAATTAAACAACTAAATTCATAAAATTAAACAACTTTTTTTTTTATCCAATTTTTAAAAAAGTAGTTTTAAAAAAAAGTTGTTTAATTTCAATAATTATGGAAAACTACAAAGTGAGTGCTACAAACATTGAGTCAACTTAATTTAATTTATTATTATTCAAAGCCCTGAAGAAGGAGTAGTGTCTCCGAAACCAGTTGGCGTGTTAAAAAATAAAAAAGTAGTTTAAAACAAAAGTTGTTTAATTTCATAATTTTTAATCAGATTCGTAAGAAGATTTTGTTAAGAACAATAATTATTTAAAATCTTTAAAAAAATCATCTGTAATAAATCAGTTGCTCGATCACAGATCACTATCGACGCGGTAATAAGCGACGTGATAACGATTTCTTACCATGGATGTTTAACGTTTTCGCGATCACAATGGAACACGCGTTAAAAGTTATCGATCGGGATTATTAAACGAGCGCATCAAGTCGCGAGCCATTTCCCGAGATATATCTTCTTCGCACATATCTTCTTTCAATCTTTCTCGAGTGCCGTATTGCATTTAGCCGGCGTTCGGTAAGCCAAATATTGAGAAAAGCAGTCGACATAATAAACAATCCGACACGCGCTTTGACTTTCTTCTTTTGACGTTTAGCCGCGATATTTATTATCATCTATGGTGCTCGGCAACGCGAACGTGGTATGAACGTATGTTCATTGTGATCGGTCAAATGGTTAGCGTTAGCACGTGATTAGCACGTTTTTAACTACGTCGATAGTTATCTGTGATTGAGCTCCAGAGATACATAAGATATAACCGTGTTAAATGCATTTCATTATCGGACCGATAAATATCCTTACTGACACCTCCATAGTGCCACGATTCCACTTACGTAAAACCAATAACAGCTGGCGAGCCAACCCACACGGTGACGTCACAAACGTGGGCCGTTAGTTGTGACGTAGCAATCGTGGGCAAGTAAAAAAAACAAGTCTAAAAAATGTACACGGAAAGCCTCGGGGATGGACGCACGAATTGACACTTTGGGAAAAGGGGCCAAAACCGTAGTATAGAAAAAATGAACGGACGAGTAATTGAATTGACTTTTTTATGCAATGGTGTAATTTGCCTTCCGCGTGCAGTATGTTTTTGCCGCGCGGGGACCAGTGACAGGGCGCCCACGCGTTTATCTCGCAGTGGGATTATATTATGTAAATAGTTAGCCGGTTGCAATCAATTACGGAAAAATAATAATATCGTGCAAACGCACAGTAATTATGTTAATTTTAAATTGATTATTCTAGAAACGGCTCGCCCACGCGGCCGCGCAAGGACGAGGTGTATTATGGACGAACACATCTGTGGGATACGACGACAGATTGATACAAAACATATTAATAATTCATAATAAATATGTTTTCATTTCCTATGGACTTGAGTAAGAATTCTAGTAGGAGGCTGGAATTATTACAATGTTATCCGAAGCGGGTATAAAAACATAAATGTCACTTTTTATTACTTAAATAATAATATGCAAGTATCTACACTACAGGAATTTTATTGCGTAAGATTTACGAACATATTTCTCACCTCCCACGAAATTAAAAAGCGCTATTTTAAAATATTGGATCAATATCGTAAAATTTTTCTGTTTTTTTTAAACTTGATATTTGGTTTTGTGGAGATATTTTATTATGTTTTGACAGCTGTTTCACCCTGTCAGGGAATTATAAAATTGTAGAGATCAATACAAAATATATTATTGTATGTAATTATACATAATATACGTAATTTGAAAAGTAATGAATGGAATGTAGACATTTGTGGATAAAATCAATAATCCTGTAAAAACTTTCCTTTTTTTATACATTTTTTCCCATAATAATTACTTGTAAACACCAAAAGGACAAATCGAACATTCAAATTATTAAAAATAAAAATATCTTTATACAGTTCAAAAGGAAAGATAATTAGTCTAAGGAACGCGTTTTTTTAGTAAAATCAATTGTACAAAAATTGGTTACGCGGTTTAGGTCGCGTCATGTAAAAAGAACGCTGGAAGAAAGTGCAGGGGGTGTGTTTGCGCATGTGACCCGCCCACCCCGCGTACCAAATAAGACCGATAATCGCCTAATGAGCTTATGCGCAGCTTGACCGCCATCGTTCTTTTTACATGACGCGACCTGTATCACCGATGATATTTCATAAAAAATAATAACTTGGCTGTTTTTAACACACAAAGATCCTCATAAAAATATGAATTTAAAAAATATAAAAAATTAATGGTGGAGTATGAACAATAGTAGAAAAAGTATGGTCGAAAGAATTATGAAAGTAAATAGTACCAACCTTGACATATTTCCAATGCTACGAGGATGAAATGTTGTTAGTGATATCCGTCCAATCCAGGGTTAGTTTGGGTTAGGGTAAAAAGGAAACACAATATGAAATACGGTTACTATCACCACTCGTCTAGGGTTATTATAGAAATACATTACTTAACCCTTATCTGGTATCGGGGTAAAAAATCACACATTTCTCATCATTACTAAGAACACAATAGATAACAGTTAAGGGTTAAAGTTTTTAATGTTAAAATACACCATATAATCTTTGACCAATTAGCGCTTTTGATTTATTTAAGGTGTAAATGATGTTATCGATGCAAAATATTAAACAAATTCTACATGAAAATTCAAAAGGATGAAAGCGTCGTAATATATCAATATTTAGGGTAAAGTAAATTTAAAAGATGACCTATTTATGACACCGTGTAACAAAACTCGATGTACAAGCGGGAAACCAGTGAATCTACATCATATTTGGAGTCGATTTTGTAGAATTTTTTTTTTTGATTTGATCCATAGTTTTCGAGAAAATTGAGTAAGAACTTGATTTTTTTCCCATAATTTTTTGCAAATTGTTGTCAAATATCATTAACTTAGTCAAATTAATACTATCCATAAAGAAAACGAAATGAAAAAACGCATTTCAATAAGAATTTGTGAAAATATACTTTGTCTGTGGTACTACTAATAAAAGAATAAAAAATTCAAGCTCTGATTCAAAATTTCTATTACACATACAACTCCAAATATGATGTAGATTCACCAGTTTTCGGGTTGTACTACGAGTTTTGTTACTCCATGTATATACTAAACTTATCTTAAAAAAATGTTATCTACATATATGTATTGACATCGTATTTGAATTTTAAACATATAAAAAAATAAATTAATCACATCAATACATTCAGAAACATTGAAAATAATTCATATAATCAAATAATTTAACAATTCTAAATATATCATACTTAGTCATAATAAAATTAGTTTAATAATAACTTGTGTAATAGTCTTGTGAATGGAATATTTTACGTATGAATCATATAATAACTGTCTGGACTAAGTTGTTTATGGGAAATCAATCATTTTGTATAAGGCATTAGATTCGATTACTGAGACTCAACCTGTTACAGAAACATGTCATAGAAGCATTATTATTAAATTAATACTGAAATCATAACGGACAAATTTCAAAACTAACCGATTTCATACTAAACTTTGTAAATTTAATCAAACGTACGTATTAATAGAATTTTGGCTTCCAAATTTGATCATTAATTAATAGATATCGTGATGAATTATATCGTTGCCGAATGATTTATCCGCCTCGTAGCATAGTGGTACCGTGCATGAGGTCGCGGGTTCGATCCCCGTGAGGGGTCAACATAAAATATTTATTCACATGTGATTTTCATATTAATATTTCATGTGTGATACTTTGGACTGGTTCTGAAGCGTAAGATTGATCACCTCACCTTCATGTTATAAAATGATCAATATACACTGCACTTGGTGTACCAATGCAGTGCCCTATGCACCACTGAGTGCGGATAGCGGAAAGAAGTATTATTATTATTATTATTATGGATAATTTATATAGCGCCGTTTTCGTATAAATATACCTCAGGGGCGCTTCAAATATTGAATTTAACGGCTCGGGAAATTTAAAGTGAGTGAAAACTCAATTTTTGAGTAGAAAATACCATTAAGTATCAAAATTAATCAAAAGATTTAGAGAACATAATAGGTCTTAAGTTTCTTTCGAAACATCACTTCACTCTCACAGTTGCGCACTTCTGGTGGGAGAGAATTCCAAGCCACAGGGCCCGCAACCGCAAAAGCGCGCTCTCTAAATTTTGTGCGCTGATTACGGATCGGTACTAAAACCCTGCCTATAGCTGTAGATGTAGCTGACCGAAGTGTGAGACGTCTTTCAGCTAGTTCATCTGGAATGCAAAGCTCTTTTAAATAGTCTGGAGCGGCATCATGCATGGCTTTGTACATTAGCCAACAGAGTAGTAAGAATTATAAATCTAAAATTTTGAGGTATTAATTCGAAAAATACCCGATTTCTTTTAAACTGCATTTTTAAACGAATTAAGAGTTCCTTATTATTGATATAATTTTTTTGAGCACGTCAACATATCGATGGATGATATTTAATAAAAAATATCAACAACAGAAAACACACATCCATTTAATGAATATCTTAACAAACTTCCAGAGTTAACCATTTAGGGTCCGGTACCTCTAATTGGTCATATCACGACACTCGTTGGACCATCGCAATACGCAAATGAGACAAACACCAATAAAAGAATAATAATAAAATACAACTGACAGCACAAATGGAAGAATATGTCAAACACAGCTAGCAACGTTAATGGTTTTATGTTGATCTTATGCAAGCAGTGCTTGTTTTGAACACAAAGCAAGATTATACCATTAAAAATAAGGTTAAAATCACCCATAATTTTAAAACAAATGTTTTCATTTGGCTTTAAAATCTTCCTTATGTAGCTGATTTGTCTACATAGTGAGAGCATAAATACATAGAGAAAAAAAATACTAACTGAAAAATAAAAAAGAATAAAAGAATAAGACCAAAAAAATAAAAAAAAATAAAATAAAATAAAATAAAATAAAAAAAATAAAATAAAATAAAATAAAATAAAATAAAATAAAATAAAATAAAATAAAATAAAATAAAATAAAATAAAATAAAATAAAATAAATAAAATAAAATAAAATAAAATAAAATAAAAATAAAAATATAATAAAACAAAATAAATA
This sequence comes from Micrasema minimum, assembly GCA_022494985.1. NCBI lineage: Eukaryota > Metazoa > Arthropoda > Insecta > Trichoptera > Brachycentridae > Micrasema > Micrasema minimum. Next base: position 51,307 of record JAGVSP010002566.1, read on the forward strand.
AAACATTGACGACAAAAATAAATGAATAAAAGCGCGCCTTTAAAACAAACAAAAAAAACGATGCACTAAGATATAAAGAAGCAAAGAAATTAGATGATGAAGATGAAAAGATACGTGTGAAATAAATGAACACGAAATACGGTATTCTTTCACAAAAAGAATCAATGAGATAATCATTGAAAAAGAAAGTAGAATGAGAGATAAAAAGGTCATGATTTTAAAAATATTTATGAATCTCAAAGGCTTATTATATTTATTTATTTATTTATTTAGAGAGAACATACAGCTTTTTCAATAATTTATATACATAGTAAGAATAACAAAAACAGTAGCCAAAGAACAGTTCTCAAAAAATTGCAGTATGTTTATAAGCATATGGACAAAAACAGAAAACAAAAAGTGATAGTAAATTATATACAGCTTCAGTACTACCAACATACTCCGCTGCAATCACAACAACTAAATCATCCATTAATACCTCATCGAACCCGCAAACAACCAACAATCCGCAACCCCTCCAGACCCTCTACAATCCTACACTAAATATAAGACGAAAGGTACTAGGAGCAAATTGCAGACTAAGCAGCCGTCCGCAAGCTCAAGGAAGTACGAATAGACTTGATAAAAAGGTTATAACTACAGCAGAAAATGTCAACATCGCCAAAACCGTCATTATAAGTACTCAAGATTCTCCTAAGAACACTATTAATTTAGTTTCAGCGCTTTATTATTGCGTATTACACAGCGTTTATTATTCAATCATTTATTTAGTTTCAGCGCCCCTAGGGCTTTTATGTTGAAACAAAGTAACAAGGTACACTACAACCATAAAAAGGATGAGCATACCCTGTTGCAGAATATCCGCGGGCGGGAGCCAAACAAGGGACTTAAAGAATGATGCAAATCAGTGGCTCATTCCATTGTCTAATCTTGCGTCACAAAAGCTGATGAAGAAGTCTAAGCCGTCAAAGCCATATGGTCCGGAGTCAAGATGAACATTAATAGTTGCAAAGGTTAGAGTCGCCAGCCATCACGCAAACATGATGACTGGGGAACAAAAGATTCAATGACATGTCTGCGGTAACAGGATTGCAAATAAGTTGGTAGCGCATTCAAAGACAACATAATTGAATAGAAAACATGCGGCGATGGTTATGAAGTAAGAACGTTCAGAAAAAGAATGAATGAGTAATAAAGTGGTCAATAAGGATTTTGACAGAGGAGCAAATGAATATTGTATAACACAACATGCATGGCCGGTGTTTTCTGTGAATCTGTATTTGTTATTTGTTTGCATTGTTGTCATTTAAAAAAACTTATGAGCATTATCAGTCGTCGATCAAAATAGACTTAAGCCCGCTATATATGGGACAGTTTACAACACAGTTTCTTGTGCAGTCTGAAAACTGTCCCGTATAAAGCTAAAACTAGATGAAAAACTGTGTGCTAGTGTCAGATTCTTACTGTGCGCTAATTCCACACAGTTCGGCGCGCGCATCACCCGCGGCGATTACGACAGTATATTCAATAGTATCGGTAATATTACAAATAAACTTTTATGATGGCAAATATGAATATAATGTAATAAAAAATATGAACTGAAATCCTAGATCGAAATTCAAAATATCGAATAACGACTATTTGACAGATGAGTAATGTTGCCAAATTGTAAAATCGGTAGAAGTTCCTAAAGTTATTCATAATAATATGTTGAATTTATCTGCGCTTATATTTGCATAAAATAATTGCTTTTAAAAATTAAAATGACTCCGAAATCGGTAAATCGGTTGTACATTTTCAGTAGATTCGATCTCCACAAAATCGATAGATCAGCAAAAAATCGATAAGATAGGCGACGATAGAGATTATTAGTATGGCAACATTTATGGCAGTCCGACTGTGTATTCTATGGTCCAACTGTCGCGTTCTGCGCATGCCTACAGTCAGTAAACTGTGCCATGTAAAGGTAAAATTTACACCGCGCCGTTTTTATTGGTCAGAAAACGGTACAAGAAACTGTGTAGTTTTCTGAACAAGAAACTGCACAGTAAACTGTCCCGTATAAAGTGGGCTTAAAGGTTTTGCATCAGTGGGCGAAAATATGATTTTTGGAAAATATTTAAGTGAAATTACCTAAAACCAATTTTACAAAAAAATGGGAATTAATACTTAATTATAACCTTGCTTATGATGTCAAGGTTTATGGTTGATTTTCTATCATTGACTGTTCTTAATTGATTATTTATATATTGTGTTGGGATGCGGGATACATTTGGTGTGGACCAAAGGGAACTTCTCCGCATCTGCCTGAGATGATGAGAAAACCACGAAAAACTCATCATGAATAACAAAATGCCGAACACTCTTCAAGTTGATCGGAAGACTGTTGATTTCAATAGAACTGATATAAAAACTGAATTTATTTAAAACAACGTTTTTCTTCTGTCCAGTCTTCTAATGGTGTACCAACACAGTGCCCTATGCACCACTGGATGCGGATAAGATAAGGAAAGAAGTAGTACTCTTCAAATATAAAAAAAGGGAATTTAAAAAGCTAGTATAAAAACATTGATAGATATTACAAACATCGATAAAAATTCTTTACCATCTCAGGGCCACAATGGCGATGGCGTTTCAAAGTTCAATGGGGTTCTTCCAGATAACATGAATATTCTTAAAAACGTTATAAATATTTAAAGTATATTTTTACAATTCCAACGATATAAAACACAATACTCAATAATTTAGTTTTTATTAATAAATTTATGTTTTAAAAACACGAGAATACGAATGATTTTGAACGCCCGTTATTGGCTAATGACGTCATACCCGTCCACCGTGAAAGGCGTGAAATTCATTCCGTAGTAAGCGCCTATATTGCTGTGACGTCACACCGCATGAAAATAGTATTTACAAATTGAAATATGTGCAAATATCATAAGATAGATTTCTTTTTAATAAAAAAATAAAATAAAAATAAAATAATAAAAAGTGAAAAATAAAAAATTTGAAAAAAACCCCATTATGTCTACAAACCAAGAAATCTCAAACATTGTGAACACGCCTGAGCAAATAAATAAATCAATTTAATCCATCGATTACAGAGATTTATACATTTAACAGCAGCCGTGTCGTAATTTACGTGACAAGGAAGCCGGTGGTCAGATTAGATGAGAGTTTTGGTCCAAAGTGTCGGCAAACTGGTGTTGAAGCAACCGAGGTGAGAGGAATGGGTTTATCTACAATCTACAGTGACATCTCCACCTGCTGATTGATTGAAGTTGATGGACTGGTTCTTATGATGATGTCATAATGTGACAGGTGACAAGATATCGTTAGACAGCAGAAGAATACAAAAATACTGGTGTAACGAAAACAATGAATGAAGGAGTCGATTTTGTAGAATTTTTTTTTTTGACTTGACCCAAAGTTTTCGAGAAAATTGAGTAAAAAGTTTCCGTAAAATTTTGAAAATTGTTTTTGAATATAATTTATTTTATCAAATTAATACTATCCATGAAGAAAACAAAATAAAAAACCGCATTTTAATAAGAATTTGTGCAATTTTACTTAATCTGCCATACGTATGAGATTTTGAGAAGAAAAAAAAAATTTTTCAAGCTCAGATTAACTAACTAACTAACCATCACGCCATTTCCCCGGAGGGATAGGCAGAGAGGATAGAACGCCATACCACTCTGTCCTGACAGACTTCCTTTGCTTCCTCTACATTCATACATCTTCTCATGCACATACGCCGATTATTCCGACTTTTGACATGACCAAGTCATATAACACATTTGACTCCAAATATGAAGTAGATTCACCAGTTTTTCGGTTGTACTACAAGTTTTGTTACACCATGTATAATGTAAGACAAAAAGAAAGATGATCCAAAATCTATTGTAATTTTTGAACTCGTAAATGTTCAGCAGTCAGACACATTATTTTAGGTTATTATCATTTGGCTATCGCGAAGCTTTCCATTTAATTAGTAAAAACCTGGTTGTGGTCTAGTGGTAGAGTCGCGAACTCCGGATTAAAATCCGCAGGTTCAAACCCCATTTTGCAAAGTTCTAATTAGAATATTCCAGAAAAAAAAGAAAAAAAGAGGAATCAAATCAATCAAAATCAAATGCCGCCTTTTTAACGCTAGCACCGTCACTGTTCTCTTCTATGGTTGCGTGTCGTGACACTTTTCAGGGTTGAGAATAATTTATTAATCCTCGGTGGACACTAAGGTGAGGCAACGGACACAGCAACCGTTTGTGTCACCTGTTATGACATAGCAGAATACAAAAAAAGATTTGTTTTAAAATGAACCGAAATACAAACGGTGGTACATGAAAAGAAAACTAAGTTTGCGTAACGTAATGAACATATGCATGACAATGTATATTATAAGTTAAGGCCCCTTACGGGGTCCCCCATACATTCATGTACGTCAGGGCAAAATTCCCTTGTACTTCATGGTTCATTAAATAAAAATGAAAAAAATTAGACGTAATTATTAATTCTTTTTCTAGTGAATTATCGGACTAAATTTTTATTTAAATATTTCGTTGAATCACAATTAATTTAAAGAAACCCCCTGTTTTTAAAAACAGTACATATAAGATTTTTTTAAAAATGTATTAAAGAATACGTATATATCTAGTGCGATATCTAATTAAAATTTGTAAAACATTAGTAGATTTTTGATTATATTAAATTTAGTGTTTTAACGAGCGCTCATCCGGGCGCTTACTACATTTTAAAGATTATCGTGTATTTTTTGTATACCTACGCGATGCAAATAATAATGAAACCAAACGGCGCGACGTTCGATCGGATTTTTGGTCGTGTTTTAACGAGCGCTCATCCGGGCGCTTACTACATTTTACAATTAACAAAGGGTGGACCTAGTAGCCCCTTAATTATATTGTACATTTTTAGCTTGATCGAACGATTTACGTTGAAAGCAATTAACAGTCTGATATAAAAGCCCAAAATATATTGGCATTTAATGCGTAATAATACAAAAAGTACCAAAAAATATAAGATTACCTTTTTAAAATTTAAAAAATTTCCAAATAACAAAAATAATACCGTATTAAAAAAAGTTTTAAAATACAAAAAATTATATTTGTAAACAAAAACTTTTTACCCAAAATAATTTTTAAAAAAAAATATCAATATTTTTTAAATTTTTTAAAATGTTTTTACCCATTTTTTGGGAAGGCTTTTCGATTATCTTTTCGTTGTAAAAAAAAAAAAAAAAAAATTTAAAATACATTAAAATTTATTGGGACAAATTTTAAAAAATTCCTTCCAAAAAATTTCTAAAAAAAGTTAGGGTAATTTTAACCCCTTTAAAACCCCTAAAGCCCCAGCCTTCCCGAACAAAACTGTACTAATTCAGTGATGACGTAATCTATTATAAAATAACGTTGGGCAACATTCCCCCATATATTTTTTTTAAGTTAAAAATGCATTTTCAACAAAACCTTGGGGTTTTTTTTTTCGATTGT